>JAHZNF010002884.1:0-17870 GCA_027744215.1 Troglopedetes dispersus
ACTGTTGTGTAAAAATTAAGAACAGGGGTGGCTACCCAGTTCCAGTGAGTCACCCTCAAGAAAAAGGCACACACACGAGAAAACAATTGTAATAAAATACAAGTAAGCATTACTTACTTTTCGTCCATGTAGTACAAAGTATACGTTGTGTATTATCATTATATGTATCGGAAAGGTATACTTGAATGAGTTAAGTGAAGGTTCGGTTTACACACTCACACGACATACCACTGATGCCACCACCGCAACCACAGTGACTGCATTATTTAGCCATGTACACACTCATATAATCACGAAATGCCTGCGATATGATGATGTGCTCGTTGACTCTTTCCCTTCGTCTTTTCACAGCCAAACCCATTAATTTCCCAAACATTAAAATATTTTTGAAACTCTTGAGGAACTCTCCAAACAAACTTTAAAAAGAAGGGAGAGTGGGAGAAGAGAGAGCGGTACAGCAACACGCATTTGAGCACCACCACTACCACCACCATCATCATCGTGAAGAGCTAGGGAATTTGTTGAAAAAGATCATTAACCATATTATTGTTATTATGGCTTTTGGGTGCATGTAACGCAGTATACGCCTGCTGTGCGAGTGTCCAACGTGGAAAGGAAGGGCTAGCAAGTGAACAAGTTGTATATTCTTGGCTGGAGACACTGAATGAAAGATGAAATTATTGATTTCATCATGATGTAATGACGAAATAATATTATGATTACTTTGCGCCTAAGTACCATGCACACTCAAAACGAGATTTTCTTCGAGAGTTAGTAGTCCATTACACATGTATCGTCATGTGTATGATTGCATTCCAGAGTGAAGAGGAAAGGGGAAAATGCCCCACAAACATAAGAACAATAATAACAACAACTCGACAAGCTTTTTATTATCGTCATTAAATATGATTCCATATTTTCCACCACAAGCAGAAGAGCATAGTTTGCTCAAGATCAAATTATAACATAAAGTTTGCTTGTGGTCCTTGTCTACAATTTTTTGTCAAGAAATTATACATTAGGTGCACAATCTGACTCAAGAGAAGACAAGAACACAAGTACTACAATTTTTGTACTTAACCCCAGACAAGTGGGAAAATATTTTTTCACCTCATTTTTATTACGGGTACACACAAAAAATCGAAACAACATGAACAAGCGGATGTATTAAGGAAGCTGACTTTTTGTGAGTGAGGAAACCTCTCAAAGTTGAAATGAGAGAGTGAAGAGACGAAAGACCATTAAAAGCTCAATTTTCTTCTTTTTTACTTCTCTTTCGTCTGCTGCCTTTTGTCGTCTCTTGAGAAATACCGGTTTTTGAAGGAAAACCCATGAAGGGGTCTTTTTCAAGGGGATTCTCTTTTCTAATTCTTTTGATGGCTTTAAAGGTTTGATGGGGATAAACGAGATTGCACTTGATCAATATCCTTAATTTATGGGATATGAATACCAATTATTCATAGATATAGTTTCCTAATAGTCCAAATGTGCGAATCAAGCATTTACATAAACATAAACAGAAAACACTGGAAACAAAGGAATTTTGAAACAAATTTTTTCCATAAAATGTGAGGAGAAAAGAGCGGAAATTTATTCATCGAAACACACAAACATTAAGTAATGATGCTTGATGTCGCTTTTTGATATCAAAATGATTTTGAATGATGATGAAAATATGACGAAGCTGCATTAACAAGGAGGGAAGTCACTTGAATGCAACTCTTCTTTGTGGAAAAGTAAAGGTTATCTTGATGTCGCTTTTTGATATCAAAATGATTTTGAATGATGATGAAAATATGACGAAGCTGCATTAACAAGGAGGGAAGTCACTTGAATGCAACTCTTCTTTGTGGAAAAGTAAAGGTTTTGTTGAGTGGTTGCTTCTGTGCTACTGTACTTTTTAATTTCTTTAAGGTTGAAGTGAGATACAACCCTTTTTTATTTCACCGCATATATTTCGCCCCTGTCAACCAAGCGGATAAAATTTGCTGTCAGCTTCTTTTACGGTGATGGGATGGTACTCGAATAATTATTTTTGAAAAATGCTTCCATGCTTTGGAGTTTCGCCTCATGGTAACACAATAACAAGGCGGTATACACTGCGGTAACTTACTGACTTCAATCAAAACTAAACTCGAGAATTAAAATAGAGTTCACGCGAATTCTAATGAAGGCAAATGTATACAGCTTCTGATAATAGGTTCATTTGCAACGAAGAAAGTTAAAAGGATGCGGGGGATTACCTATGCTACAACAATGTATTTTCTTATTAGTTGAAAGTAAATAGTATATCCACGTGCAACATTATACGGAAAAAAACACGACCCGGGGATTCTTTTATATTGCGGTTTTATTTTAATCAAAAGAACAATGATTTTCATATTTTAACCATTTCGCAAATTGAGATTAGAATCTGGAAGGCAGTTCTACGACAAATACATTGCTGAGGAGGGCACAAATTAAATACAAAAGAAGTTAATTTTCTACGGCGCACTATTTCGAATGGATTCCGCACCGCACCGGGGAAGCTGGTTGGCAGGAGCCACTGGATTTTCATCCTTTTAAGTTTCTTTTATATTTTCTGTATCGGCAGCTTTTATTCTTTGTTCAGCATTAACCACTTTCGTTTTTTCCTTCTTATTGAAACTCATCAATTTCAACTCATTTCGCTTTTCTCCTTCTCTACATAATTCCTTGATGTTCCGAGTTGACTTAAAGGAAGAAGAGAAACTATTTTGAAATTGTTCTTTCTTTCCGCTAATGGCCATGCTATGAATCAAGAAACGATATGTGATGCATGACGAAAAAAGGAAATGGTAATGGAGGAGTTGTAGTCGGACTACTTATATAGCAGCTTAGACTTTTCTCGGCTCCAACTTTTTATTCTCTTGGCTTTTTTTATTCTCCGGTCTACTAACTGCGTAAAGTCGAGCAGGAGAAGCACTGTTTGACTCTCCTACGTTTTTCATCTTCCTTAGAACAAAGGAGAAATAAAGATTTGCTGATGATGTGTCACGAAATTTACGGCTTCCTAGTCTAAAGGAATATGAAGGCCTTTGTGGAATACAGATCATCATTTCCCTCCTCACCCTCCCTCACTCACTTCACTCCTTCTTTTTTCAGATTGAATAGAGACTCATAAAGTTCATTCTTTCATCCGAAGAAATGAGTGTGGAGGAACCAACCCTTTTTTCACTTTTATCGTAGCCCAATTCTCAAAGTTAACAGTTCACTTTTCCAACTTTGCAAGTGATTTAGATTCCGTTTCCGTTCGAAAGTGATTTAGTTCCACGGGAGCCAACAGCAGCCTACCAATTCATCCTGAGCCAAAAGGTACAAAGTAGACATCTCAACTAAATGATTTTTAAACAATTTCGTATGTTGAGCAAACTAATTTCATTTTGAGGAAAGGCTTGAATGCTCTTCATTATGCGAGCATCGAGTCCTTGCAAGAAAATGCGTACAAAAAATGATCATACAAAAGAACACACTTGGCAAACTACGTATCATCTCCGGTCCATTACCACGTTCACCATGAACACAATATTAAGAGGAAAACCGTTGGCTGTGTGAGAGACATATCAGATGAGAGAAGAAAAAGTTACATTTGTGTTCCAAAAATAACTCCGTGTATATTGGTTGTTTGTTCAAAGAAACAAAAAGTCCCGTAAGAGAATAGGCGATAGATTACAAAGTTCCTGAGGGACCTCCTCCTTCCGAGTCTCTCACTTCCCTTCATTTGCTTTCTTTTCTCCAAAGGCTCATCCTCTTTATCTTTGTTGAGTACCTACGTAGGTACAAGACAGATGCACGTGTCTGTCTTGACGATGTCGCACTCATTGCGCTACCACTGTCGTGAACCCTTTTTCGTAAGAAGAACTGAATTGGCGCTGCAAGAAGTACGTGTCGATTTAGGTGTCATTTTGAAGGGTCTACAAAAGGTGAATTCAGTATGGAACTAAAACGTCATTGGTCCACATTGGTGTCCCTGTCACCTTATGCACTTGTATGACTCGCGATTCACCCGGACATGGGGGCTTGGTTGTATTATGTTCTCCTTTATACAACTTTCCGTGTGTTTGCATTAGAGAATTAATGTTGAAAACTGGAAAACTCCATTTACTGGAATTTCACCGTGAAGGTATGCAGGCAAATGTGAGTCTAACGGGCAGTACTGAGGTGGACTGCCAAAAGGAAAGAAACGCTAAATGGCAACTCTGAGACTTAGTATTGTACCACCCGCTTATTGAAAGAACTAAGCGAATCCCGGAATAAAAAAAACTGGCACATTTCAGTTTTTCTCTGAAGAAAATTTGCAGTCTCTTTTTCTGCATACCGTTTTCACATCCATTCACTCATTTCGTTCAAACTTCTTGTTGAAATTTTTTTCGCAATGGAGGAAGTGCTTACGTATTCAACCGTTTTATTTATGCAATATGAAATCAAGTTTTTGTTATTGCAATAAAATTAACACGGAAACACTTCTTTAGCGCTTTGTAATGCCTCCATTGGCTGCCGTCTACTCAGTATACTTCCATCTTTTCCCAGAATTGTTAACACCAGGGTACAATAATAGTATACAACAATCATAATCGTAAAAATAATCATTAAAGTTTCTCGGGCGTTTACATCACCCGCGTGTGTTTCCGCTGGCATGGGAGTGGAAAGAAACTTTCCTTAATTGCTGCTGGCATGCGTAAGCACATGCAAACACACGCTACCAGAACGAAACATAATAATAAAGTCGTGCAAAGACCTATAAGCAATATTTATAACGTGCCTCCATGCGAGCGCGAGTTCAACTGTGAAACTATTCCGCCCGTCCCAAAGTTAATAAAATCTGGGATTCTTTACGTGTCATGGTATAAGGCTCGATGCTGTTGACACTATTATACACCTTCTATGCTAATTTAATTTCTCATTGAAAGCATTTCATTAGAAATGAATGGAAAGTGCAGTATGTTTCAGCCAGCTTTCATGCAGAAAATAGGTTGGCATTCGAAAGGAGTGCCATCATTTTTCATGATTCTCTCTCAAGGTAGTTATTGCATCTATACTGTAACACCCTAGCCAAATGAATCTTATACTTAATTTAGGTGAAAGACATACTTACTCAACATTCACCCTTCATATCCTAATAATAATACTTATAGCAAAATATGTAAAGATTTTAAGAATTTTTTTTTCTCAAGAAGTAACGGTGTATTATTGCAACATCCTGAGACTTAACTACTACTAACTGTACAGTGATTATATAGTAACGATTGCTCTAAATACATTCCGTCACTATGAATTTGTAAATACGACACATAAAGCATGAGTAAAAATGGAGACGTCGAGCTCTATGTGCTTTCATTTTAAAAAAGTTTTCGTCCAGGCGAGCTTTAAACAACTACAAGCGTAACTGGAGAAGCATAACGACTTTTTTCCTGGTAAAAGTAAACATTAAGCCGGAATTTTGATAGAGTCATTTATAACAACGCGATGCCTGCTTTATACTCTGCGTGACACTCCTCTCGCTGATTCCAGTTGGGTTTACTACTGGAAACATGTACGTTTCCGCAAAAATGCAGAGTTGAGCGTACGCAAGGAAACAGGAAGGCGTAGAAACCTCCTCCCCGTGCTTCTGTCCTAATGCGCTGTACTTTCTCCTCCGCGGAAGAAAAACCAACAGCAGCTCTACATTGGCTTTAGTACCTATATAGTACATAAAAAAGAATGAATTTTTTGCATGCAATACATTTTCCTATGAATAAATGAGTAAGATTCCCATTCTGATTAGAAAATGAGGATGCCATAAGATGCCGGCAAGCCTCTTGGCCCAAGAGGCTTGGGCTCATTTTCATTTGTCTGAATGTGAAATTTTTTCTCCCTTTTTGCCTTCTGCCAGAATAATTGCCTGGGTGGCACCGACTTTTCCTGTTTACCATGATGCTCCGTACACATGACTTTGTAGTCCTTGTTTTCTTACTTCTGTGCCTGATCAACTGCTACCACCGCATCGCGTAATTTTCTTCAACTGCCACGCAACGAAATTGAAAAGGACGAAAGGCTTATTTGCAATCAACTAGAATTTCGGAAAGGAAAAGGAGCCACTGGAGAAACACTCCGTTTCCCCCTTCCTGCTGCTCACTTTTTGTGAAGAGCAAGCAAATGGGAAAAATGCAAAGAAAATCTCAAAATGTCTGCCTTGAATACTAAAAAAGTGAGAAAGTATGAAAAGTGTGTGGGAGCTGCACAACTAACTCAATGATTATTTCTGTATACGTAGTACTTATGGAGGTAAACCAAAAATTCAGTGGAAATAAAGTTCCATTCTTTCCATATTCTGGATGCTTCCAAGAAGAAAATGACGCACATACATTTTATTGCACGGCCATATCTTTTGTATGAAGCGGTTTGAGATTACAAGCGAATTGGAATTGTAAATACAACAATGTTCGCTTCTCAAAACAGACGATCAGCACAAGGAAGCGGTGGTATTACTATTATTATAAAAATATTATGCATTATTCATTCCCAAATAGTTTATTCATGTCTCTAAATTTGATTCGAATTATACTTATCAAAAGTGCATATCACTCTTCAAGTACTTCTTTAAACACTAAAGGATAATAAAGCGGTAAAGGCATATTATAACATCTCCAGCAGTATTTAATGTACATATCTATGTATATGTCTACAATTTTTGGCCGTTTTTGGGTAATTTTGCAAATAGATTGGATAGTGATAAGGACTTAATTTGACAAATGATAGATGGAAGCCATTCCAACTAGTGAAGTCTTTGTATTTGCCTCCTCTTATCAAGGAAAATGTCCCTCATAACTCACAACGTTTTTACCAGAGAACACTTACAAGAAAATATAAAATGCCTTTGAACACCAACTTGATTCCTATTAAGTCTTCAATAAAGCAAACTTTGATAGTGCGCCACATACGCAAGTGAACATAAAAAAGTTATACATATGTGTTTACCCTCTCAAAAGTATTTTTCTCTTCTGTGCGAAAAAAATAAGAGGAAATGTAATGTGTGTGTACAGAACCCAGATGTTGATAGCGTAACTAGTAACTAATGTAATGCCAAGTTTTGGTTGAGCAGTTGTACAGGCGGGATTTTTTTTGCCTTCAACAGAGAGCTTTTTTCTCACGTTTGTTTCTCCTTCTCTTAACTCCTCTCCAGCACTGATACATACCCGCAAAGTCATCACTGATACCAAATTTATATACAGAAGATAAAGAAATCGTAAACTAAAGTTGGTTCAGAAAGAACAAAAAAGGGTCCAAGGAACAGCACAAGAATCCCGAAAAACTATTCTTCATGAAGAGGACAAGGAGTACGGACTACGATAAAAATGTTCTGAGCTTTTAAGCTTTCTTTCTGTATACTTTAGTGTGTACTTATCTTCCTGACGTGTGGTGTTGCGTTTAAGGCACATACCATTGGTTTTTATAAGGAACCTTTTAACAATACTTTTTTGGCCAAGTCGACAACTATTTGTAAAACAGAGTCTACTTTTCTCCATGTGTGCTTTGGTATTTTACATTAGTTGACTTTCTGTTGTTGCTACTTTTGCAAACTTTGCTCCATGTATATGTACATTTTGCCGGAGAGAAGTGTGTCCTTTCACATGTGGCTCAAGGAGAAAGGAAAGTTTTCCGTCGCTTACGTAGACCAACTCAACATAAAAATGTTTAATCCAAATACGTAAACTACACGAGACGAGCTTGGATTGCTGTCGGAATAAACGCAAAACAATGTTTGATGATCCAGGCTCAAGCATCACTTAAATTTTTGGAAAAGTATCGTGGTTCGAGGGCCAAGTGGTACTCTCAAGCCTTTCGGTTGTATTTAATATAATAAGCTTGTTCTCGTGTGAGGAGTCTATTTATGCCAGATTCCATCATTCATTAAGGGCATTTCCCATATGTGCGGGGTCAGTTCGCATGGTGTTCAGTTGGCATTGGCTCCTAGTTTGTATTCTGAATATCTTTAGCCAAACTATGTTTCATCTGAAACAATTATTATAGGTCATAGTTCAATGTACTTGTTAAGCTACGCCTACTCTAACAAATCATTCTAAGATGAGACATTTGTTATAGATGTTACTAAAAAAAGTTTTATCTTGATGAATACAGCATTTACTGAAACTCACTCAAGGATTCTACACATAGGATCCTTGAGTTAGGATAAAATGCAAGGAAGGACATAAATTAAGGCTACTGGTCCCACCCCACCCACCAATATTTAAAGTAAGACTTTTTTGCGATATATTTTCTTGGTTGCAATTTTGATATGCGATCCTAAAAATGTTACATCAATTAATTAATACTATATCGAGTATATTTTTACTAGCAAAATTTGCATTGTAGAAATAGAAAGCATGTCCTCATAATATGTAATAATTGTTAAGCGAATTGTGAAAAGCGAAGATTAGGTCAAAAGAAGTAACATGATACAATAAAGTCAACCTAATAAAGAGGTTGTGACAGACTGAAACACAATTCGTAATATCTGATATGCTCCAAATATAAAATGAAACGTAGCAGAATGGAGACTTGATTTTCTTTGTGATGATGATGCGACAGAGATTGACGTGAGAATATTAGTTCGATAAGATAAGAAGGCACATTCGAAATGGAGTTCAAGCATGAACTCTGTCGCATACTATTCACGTTCTATTATATCCACCGTTCTCTCACACTTTCGTTGACACTGGATGAGCTCCTTGACGGGGATCTTTCCGCGAAACTCTTCTCTTCTTATCCTGCCTCCTCGAGACAGGAAAAGAAGTGGAGAAAGGAAGACGCAGACAAAGACCATGTCGACAACAATTCAAGCTCGCTCCATATATGCAGGACAGAGAATGACATTACGGAGGAGTTTTTACCTCTAGAAATGTCTGACGACAAAACTATAACTAGCAACCGGCTATAAACTATAATGGTATTAAAAATACTTGTATGAGATACACTATCTAACCAAAAAGACTTCCAGAATAGAATGAATTCACACAAGTGTAAACGTGCATTCAGGCATTTCTTTGCCAAAAAATATTAGGAGAATAGAAAGGGCTTTTTGAAAGTACCGATTTATGTATATAATGGAATAGAAAAACTGTCTCATCATCTCGTCCTTTTTCACTCGAATGAACTAACTAATCCCTAAGCCTAATCTTTTCCCTCTCAAAAAAATAAGCACACAAATAGTCGTACTCTCATCGACAGAGAAAGTCAAGGAAGGGTTCCACACTTATCTTATTACCCTTCTTTCCACCGAAGAGGAGCAAAAAAAAGTAAGTAAGTAGGGTTGCCTAACTCAAAGAGACTGGGACAGATATACAGTAGTAGTAGTACTAGCTTCCTCCAAACAACATGCCAAATTTGCGGACGAATGAATTTCTGGATGTTCTTTCTTGAAGGGAAAAAACTTGTACTAACTTTTCGCTCAACTCCATTCTCTCGTTTGCCTTTCCGGGTTGGCATCACAAAGAAAAGTGTGATTCTCCTATGACGATGTACATATATTACAATGAAAATACTTTCACAATAAGTGGAGCAAACCAAAAATTTGTTCTAAAGGAAATGTGAACAGAATGTAGAGAAAACCTGTGCAATGAAGTTAGGAGAACAAACAACTGTGTACCTACCTTAACATGAATATAAAATGTGGACTATGAACTTTTCTACATAGAGTGGCGTGCGACTTCCACTTCATTTCACCACTTGCTCCAAACTCTTTATTTTATCTAAAACGAGAAATGAGAAAAAAGCCAACCTTTACTTACTGTTGTACGGATGTGGGCAAGAAATGCTTACAAAGTGGAATGTTCTAATAGTACGCAAGGTGGGCCGAAGGTGTTCATGATTCATGAGTCTTATCCAAAGATTCTTCCCATGCAGACCTAGCTTAGAACTATGCTTGCCTTGGACTAACTTGAATTCTGGCTGCTTTATTCACTTCAATCGTTTATTTTTCTTGGGGAATGAAGTCAGAAAGCAGGAAGGTGCCTTGGAATGAAGAATGAACCGCGGCATTACTTCTACATATATTTCTGTAATCAGCGAGGTAGTCCTTGTGAAGTACGATAGAACAATAGAATAAAAAATCAGTACGCACATACTTATTATCCTACTGTGATGTGACCTTTTTTCTCCAGACATAGAAAAGATGGAGCACTCCCTGTCACTCTCATTTGTCATCCGGTGAAATTCCTCTTTTCTCTCGAGTCAGCATTCATTTTCTCCGTCTGTAACAAAAAGTTTTAATCAAGGAAAATAATTGAATTAAGACTCACTCTCGACTACGTATATATACTGCTCTGGTTCGTTTCATTCGTTGCTACCAAGTCAAGTGAAGTTTTTTTTTTCAAGATTATTTTTGTTCTTTCATTCACTCTTGTGCACGAACTGTCACAAGTAATAAGATATACGGGATTGCGAACGGTATACTCTTTTTGTCCCACTGTAATTTTCATGCATATGCTTAGCTCTGTTCTACGTTCAACATTTATGGAGCACCTAATGAATAAGTAAATGTTACATTTAGGATTCTTGACGGAGCACCATTGTCGAGCAAATAAAAAAGGTTAATGACTCCCTTCTTACGGGCGGAAGAGAGATGAAAACAGGTAAAGAGAGAGAGAGAGAGAGAGAGTTTGTTTTCAGTTCGTGTTTTTACCCATTTCTTTGAGGTGAAGGTTGCTTGATGATGTCTACGCAAAAAAGACGGGCAAAGACAATGGAGATGGTAATGTTGGGATGACTGCGTCACTCAACTCACCTCCATTTCAGGAAAATGTTTTGATTCGGAATGGAAATGGCCACGCAGACCTATCTCCTTTCCGTAGTGGAGTCGTTGGGAGTCCTGACTGAAATCTCTCAGTTCAATGCACGCATTACATTATAGGAGCAACTAGGAGAGATGACGGTGTGTGTGCCATGTGCAGCTCTATTTTTAGCTGAGTTTCTCCTGCCCGATCTTAACTCTTCCGACAGATTTCACCTTCAAGCAGGGCTCAAAGATCGGGATCGCTAATCCATTTCAGGAAATTGGACACATCCATCGAGCCGCATAAAGCCCTGGTCTTTTACGTCGGAAGAGAAAAATGTAGTCAGATGTTACCTAGCTCGCTGTAAGGACACATACAATTTCTATATTTTTCTCTCATGTGAGTACTAAAGTGAGCCACCCACAGTTTTGACTTCGATAACATAAAATTTTCCTTTCTTCCTGAGGGAAAGTGACTACAGCTGTGAATATGGAGATAAAAACATTCAAGAAAAGAAATATGTTCCCTTTGCTTTGCTGGGTTCAGTTTTAAGTGAATGAAAGAAGACTCGCCGCAGCAGCACACCCAAACTAAAAGGGTACTTTGCGAAGGATGAAGTCTACACGAAAAATGTGAGATATATGGGATAAATCTTTGCGTCAAGAAGAAGAGGAACAGGAAAAGGAAAAGAGCTTATGCTCTACATCAACGAAAGTAAAATCAATGTCATTCGTTTTCTCTTAAATCAAATGTGCGACTCTAAATCCTTTTCTCTATTCACTGCAGGCCACATACCGGCTCCTTCTCCTGTTTCCTATCAAAAAAGGTAGGAAGGTAAATTTTTCTCGTGTTGTATCATGAAGGACCATATGGATATAAGTGGTACAAATCAGAAAATATATGCATGGTGAGATCACGCATAACACGAGTCCTAGTTTAACAAGGAAAAGTTTTGTTCAATAAAACCCTGCTTGAAAATAGCTTTTGCAAAAATGTAAATTTTTACTACAAGGTGACCCATGTCACAAGATTTACCCAAGGGATGAAACGGGAAAGGAAATAAAATAACATCTACCCACCAACTAAAGCAAATATATCAATACGTCTTAATGCAAATTGTCAATTGCTCATGCCTATAACAGTTTTCAGAGTGTTGATGCAGACCTGCGCAACCTCCGATAAATATATTATTTGAATTAAGCTAAAAAATATCTCTCATTAACTCCTTTGGAGCAGATACGATTTACGTTACCTATGTGAACTGTCTGATGTGGGACAAAAATAAAAGGTCTAGCCTGCTGAGTAGGTCCCAACAGGTACATAATGTCTCGTTTAGGAGGAAATATCGCAAGGGATATAAAATGCTTCAACTTGTGATACTCTTCTTTCCTTTTTTTTACATATCCAATCCCGCATCGAAATGAAGCCATCATTAAAGGATAAAGAGAATCCTTTAAAATACTGCCGAGCTCGGATAATCTTTCACGTCCCTCACGTCCTCATGCGTGCATTTTGATAGGTAGTTACATTCTTCTCTTCTTAGTTATACCCTCCATCTTATCCATTCCTCTTCTGAGGTCTTATAAACAGGTATCATAATATGGTTCTGGAGACACAGCACGGTAACTTACACGGAAGAATCAATGTTGACGATCACACATGTTAAGTCTTATCTAGTTCGCTTCATAGAAGTTTTCCCCGAACGGCTATATAGATTCTATTCAAGTGAGCAATGAATTATTGACCAAGGAGGAAGACAAAAAGATGTATGCTTGTGGATTTCTTATTGACTAGAAGAGAAGTCATACGGTACGCGACAGGTACAAGACTAGAAGCGAAGGCATGTCTACAGTAACCATTGCTAGGTTCGAAAGACATGGAGCACTTATATAGATAAAGTTGGGATCTTTGTTTAGGTAAGTCGAAATTTTTTCTTGTCCCTTACTTTGGACACCGCAGTTCATCACTTTTTATCCCAAGAGGATCGTTCCGAATATCCACTGGCCTTTCAATTCTCTTGTGAGAAATCAAAATGATCTTTTCAACTACTTTCTGGTCAGCATTTCATTATGGTTATGAAGTCGGACTTGCTTCAAAGCCATATTGTTTAGCATACAAGAACAAGGGAATGATTCTGATTCGCAGCCAATTTTTTAAAACAAAGATAATCTCTATTGTCGCTACTGGAGTGGTGGAGGACAATAAGTGGAACAGAATGATCATGTCATGGTCCAGATCATGAAGAAATATTGAACATCGAAAGAATTTTCTTTGGCATGAGAATAATAAGACACGTTTCAGAAACCAGTATTGCTCACAAACTTTCATGTAAGTTGCTCGTAATATCCACTCTAATCACAAGGAATTGAACAACGAATTCTGGAGATGAAATGAGATCTCATCAATTTTCGATACTTTTCTTTTCTCTCGGTAATAATTTATTTTGTAGAAAGGACGACGCTGAAAAGGAAAAAAATACCATTATTTTTTTGTTATTTCTTCTCCGAAAGTTGTTTTTTTATTCCAAGCAGAGTGTAATATGGAAGAGGACTCATTTTGGTCGTAGCAAACGAAAAAAGCATCTCTTACAGACCGTTTGTAAGGAATGTCTGCACAATTGTATACATTGTTCTTTCTCACAATTTATGCTTATACTTTTTGTTTCACCGTGCCGTGCCGACATGCCGACAGAATGGGGTCTCTTCAAATCCCAGCAGGACCCTCTCGTCTTATCCCAACATGGTTAATTTATGAGCTTTCCTTTATAGCTCTCTTCACCATTTCCTTTATTCCTCGGGATCTCTATTTAGATGAGATGTGTTCTGGACCTGACTCCTAAGTCGTTTCAAACTTTACGTTCCCACCTACAATCATGCTGTACGAACGTGAATGTATACGTTATGCATATGCATTGAAACACGCTATAGCTTTTGTACTTATTCGTAAAGTCTAGCCAAAACGTCACTTTTCTCTCAAAATCACTCAAAATCCTAGGAATTTAGTGGTACCAGGTCGCTGCCGACTGGGAATGTAGGTTCTACTTTGTTTTGGTAAAAAGATAGGTTGATAGCATAACATTTGTTCACCGTCAGGGAAGTTCATTGCCTTTTGACTTGTGCATGTGCCAAAGGTTCTCCCACTGGGCTAACAATAACATTGTAAAAAAGGTAATTTCAGCTTCGGCTGGTACTTTTTTAGGAATACACATTTCAAAGATGTACCAATACATATATCCTTACTTTATTGTCCATATCCAAATGTTTTTTGTGAACCCAGAATTTTTATCTATAATAACTCATTATTTACCTCATTGCTGAAGATTTTGTAATTGGCTCAAGATTTTGTATGCCCACAGCAAGGATATACAAGGTTTCATTGTTTGAAACGTTAGCACGAAACGGAGTCACATTGGGATTTTTTATACCAAGTTTGTTTGAGGTATATTCAGGGTTTGTAGGTGTCCTCCTCCTTCATCACATCTCACAGTAGGTTTTAATAGCTTATTTTTACCATTTTAAATTAATGTTCTGTCATCTCGTTAGGCAGTTTCTTTGGCAAACACTCTGCAGTTTCCAGAGTGTACTGGTTGGTCACCTCGCATGAGAGTTATGAACTTCTCGTCTAATCATCATTTCTAATTGGTACCTGACACATTTGAAGATAACATTCCATGTTATGAATTATCACAAGTTGAACTAACCATGTTTCAGGTGAAACACTTCGTATTTTGTACACAGATTCCGGATAAATATTTAACAAAGTTCTATCATTTACAGGCCAGAAGAATTTATCAGAAGACAGGCCAAGATAACTTCCTTGTAAGGTCAAGATTTCAAGTCTTATTTTTTCTAAATTTAGAAAATAATCAAGTTTTTCATGTTATTTCCCAAAAGGAAGCAAATGTTCATTATTACTCTTTTACTGGAAAATGTGAGGGTTTTTGAACCTCCACTTCGGCCTGTCGTCAACTGTGCCGTCAGAAAGTTGAGTGATAGCTGATGGTTTTCTTATGTGGTTTCACATAACTGAAAGTGAAAGAATGTCGATAAGTTGTTTTGAACTTTTAGTATGTATATCAAGTTTTTCTTCTCTGGAGCATTAAAGGGTAACCGTTATATACACATCACAGACAATTTACGGTCCTAGTTTAGAGCAACATTCACGGACAACTTCCTTCCAAAGAAAGTTATCATAAGCCACAAGGTTTTCTTGTTTCTTTTAACTATCCCTTTAACCCAGTTTCCAACTTTGGCGTGAGTGAATATGTACATGTTACATAGGTATACATTGAAGAGTGCTGATGATTAAGAGAAGGTGTTATGATGCTTACTAAGGCACATGACACCAAAGTTCCTTATATGTGTACAATATAAAGATACACTTCAAAACGTGGAATAAGTGAACATTCGTAATGGATAAAGAACTCTGAAAAGTGTATCAACTTCCTGTAAGAAACTTGTGAGTAAGTCACCATCATCATGATGAACAAGCATTAAACGAGGCCTCTAGCGAGATCCACATATCATCATCATTTTCACTATCCCCCAGGTTCACTTTCATGAAGGTAGTACTTATCTCAAAGTCATCTTGCTTTGCATGCTGCGGACGGACATCATTTTATGAGTTAAACAAAATTGGGGAGGACGCACGAAATTTCAGAATTCATAATTGTATATATCATCGTATGAAATATAATATCCGAGTGGCCCTTCATTTTGTGTTCATAATACTTCACATACGACATAATGTGTGGTGCTTATATATCTGCTTCATACAGCAGCAAAAACCTCAACTTACTCTGTGTAACTTCCCTTTTCCCATTGAATGACCCTAACCACAGTCAAAATAAGTACATCCACGCTTCAAGAACAAAAGAATAAAGGAACTCAATGATCTATAAGTGAACAAACTGTCACTTCGCCGCTCCGCCGGTGTTACTGTTGGTCGAGAAAATACTTGTTTTTAGATTCTTGTTCTATTTCTGCAGGTTCTTGTTGTCATCCTGCTTACCTTTACCCGTGCCTCAACTGATGAGTGGCAAATGAAAGGCATTTATAAGAATGTATCAATATCTTTGTTTCATCTTTTATTATTCAAGAAAAGAATCTCTCTAAATTAAAATTATTCATAGCTTGGGTCAAAAAGGGAGAGGTGTGCGACACATTATATCAGAAACCTCTGCTATAAATTAGTGAAACTTTGCATGAACATTCTTCGTTATACTTACTGCAAAAATGTATGTGCGATGTGAAACAAAACTTAGGTATGTTTTTTCTCAGGTTCCACCAAAGACCGATATGCCCAAAAAGTTAAACATGTACATGTAAACTGTGTAGTAAGTAGTAGTGGCTGTAAAAAATCTGTAGTTAGATTTTCCGCGAACTCTGGAAATCTCAGACTTTAAACTCATAATTTATTTACGCCAAGTAAAAGTTGAATGCTTAAGAAATTAGTATTTACTTTGTTGTTGAACATGTTAAACTGTCCATTCGGGAAGTTGGTTGCAAACTGAATAAAAAATTGCATGTTCCGACCACCCGAGCAATTTCAGCAGAGCAGCATATTAAATGCGGTAATTAATTTCTGTCAAGGAAATCAGTTCACGTGTCAAAGTACCTACATGAAAACGACTGCGGCAAACACGAAAATAATACATGAACCTTGTGAAAAGAGAAAACAACACATACTGGCTCGCGTTTTTTTGCGTTTGCAGCTTGGAGAATGTTTCTCGGTTAAATATTAGATAAAAGTGAGATATTAAAGTTGTTGGATCATTGCAAAGGATAAAAATTCCTTTATTGTGTCGTCCGCAAGCTAAGATATTACTCAACTCTTAACCCTTTTTCTACCGTTTGTCCTCTCTAATAAAGAAGTCATGATGATGTGAATGTAAAAAGGAGAAGGAAAAAATGAAATGGGTCGGTCGTCGCAAAACCATTCGCCACCATCATATAATCCAAAGTGAGTAATAAAATAAAAAATAAAAGTCAGGACATGAGTCAAGACTCCTCTACTACTTACCCTCCTCCATCTTAGATCTCACGAGTCACACAAGTTACTGCCAGAAGCCACGATTACACGAGCCTCTCTGCATTGTGTGTGTATGGATCCATAAAAACGAGTGTAATTTCATAGAGGAAAAAATAGCTCGCAAATTTTTTTCTTTCATTCATACAAGTCGCCTTCTAATACTGCCAAAATGACGTTATGAAGCGTATAAGATGCTTCCAGCACGCATATTCCCAGCCTTCACTTCTGGTTACAAAGAGAAAACATACAAATGGAATACAGCCTGATGTCAGTCCAAGTGAAAAGAAGGAACGGAACAAGAAAGAGAAAAAACTCATACGATCATCGTCATCATTTCGCCTTTGTTACCATTCCAAAGGAAAAGATGGGAGACCTTCTAAAAAAAGAACAAAAGTTAAACTCGAGAGCATTTTCTTGAAACCCCAAAAGGAAAGGTTCTAACTGAGCTTGACATAATCCTGATGATATGAGTTTTTATCCAAACTCAGTACTGCGCCACAACTCCGTACAATATGTACGGATATATACATAAGTGTGTCTACGCAAAAAAACTTGGAATCGAATGTGACAAAGCGGAAAGGAAAGGAATGGGCGCAAGCATGGCGCGAAATAAAAGCGTATCGAGCGATGGAGTCAGCCAACATGTACATGTATAAAATGAGGAACACTTTAGGAAAAGGAAAACGGAGCAGATGTAGGAACATCCATCGTTATACAAATGGTGCAATGTGTTCAACAACAATAAGTCTCGAATGTTTCACCACTCACTTTCACAGATCTTGGATTCTCATTGAATGGAGTACAAAGAGTGGCTGTCATCTCGTTGCTTCGTTTCCAGTAATCTGGAAAAAATAAGGGACATTAACAATAATCATAAAAAATGCCACATTGCCCCCTTCAAATGGTTATGGTATTACATCATATCAGAAATCTGAACAGTTATAGTGGCCGCTGAGTGTTCCTTTCGCCTTGCCGCAATAATGCTTCGCGAATAATATAATGCCCCACTAACAAAATTTGCTTCTCGTCATTATTACTTTGGTTTTAAGTTCCAGTTTATTTTTAATGTCC
>JAHZNF010002885.1:0-20326 GCA_027744215.1 Troglopedetes dispersus
ATCCGTCGGAGAAAGTTATGGAAACCGTCCTCAGATGGAGCGTTTGGGCTAGCGAGGACGAGAGAAAGTCCAATTATCTCATCCTCAAAAAGAATACTCTCTACCCGTCCCTCGTTCATTACGTAAGTTTGTGCCCACGCTAAAAAAATTATTACGTACTATGTTACAAGATGGACAGTTGTACGAAAGGGAGGTGTGTTCGTAACGATTCCAATTTAAGTGAGATGCATGCACAACACCCCACGCAATCTTTTCATACATACATTCATATATTTCACCCGAGGTTGAAAGAAGATGAGTGTTGCCTCCACAAAAAAATGAATGCGTAAGGCGTAACATGACATTATCAAAATACGAAATTAAAAGGTTTTTTTTTAAACAAAAGGTCATATTTTTCCTTTTTTCCTGCTCACGTAATGCGTGTGAAAAAAATTGGTGACTTGAACGCATTTTTCGGTTTTTTTCCGGCAATGATTGCACGCTTGTATTCAATATCTTTCAGGCTCAACATGATTTAGGCGGATCTTTCTATCCATTTAAAAAAGTATGGTTTTCGCATGAAAAGCGAATTCCGTGCACTTCCTCTGCACTACCAATCAATGTCATCGTGTACTGCTGTTGTATAATTCCAAATTTTAATTAAAATCCCTATCACTTTCTTGCACCCACACATTTCCTGTCACAATTTAGAAAAATGGCGATTTCAGAAATTTTTCTGGGTGGGAGTCCATGACATTTAGAGAAGACGTAGATTAAAAGGAAAATTCCGGAATGCCCTAAAAAAATTTCAATTCGCTTTTTTATTCTTGTTTTCCAGGCAAAGGAACCGAAAACCATAACGGGAGAACTGAAGTACGCCGATAGCAAGTCGAAATCCTTCCGCAAATTCACATTCCAGTTTAGTCAACCTACACTTAAATATTTCAAGGATTCGAAGGTAAGAACAACAACAAGCGAAATATACTAAGGCACATATTATTGTAGTCTATTTGTTTTTTACTGTGGAGATTGAAGATGATCACTTTTAATTAACTCACTTTTGTGTATGTTTCACGAAACGGCATTTTTTCACTGCCCCAACAGTCTACAAGGCAGGTTAAAATTAATTAAATACATTTGTACGAGAATTTCATAGCTGCACTTCATTTGTAGACGCATGACTAGCAAACGGACACGGACACACTGACCGACCAATGACATAAAATGGCAACATATTTTAAGATTTGTCGAACTAGAAAGTATAACAAAATTTAGTAAATTGTAAATTGCCTTATGCTTTGACAAGTGTGTAATAAGAATTGGGAAAAATTGAATGGAGTACAGTAGATAAGCGTAGTATGTGATCATTAAACATTGAATTTCCCGCGTTCAAAAAATTTCCTCGCGTATCGGCTAAATTTCAAAACTACTATTAAATTTTAAATTCATAATGAGCCGTTCGAGAAACTACACACTATTGCTCTTACAATGCGAAAGTGCTTCATAAAAAAGCCGGTTGAACTCTTTGACTCAGTAAAGATCTTACCTCCATAGCCCAGTAACGAATTCGTTCAAGCTTTTACCTCGACTACCGAGAAGTCTTGGGAATGTTTATTCGTTTTCAATTTATCGAGCTCGCGGTCAGACGTCCGGACGGATCATTCGAAATTCATTGTTGCCCTACGGAGCACATATGTATATGATAAGCCCGTGCTCGTTTTCGTTGCAGGAAAAAATGCTGAAAGAATGTACTCTAATTAAAAGCATAGAGATGAATGGATGTCTTCTGGAATTGTACATTTGCATTGTTTAAATAAAACATTGAAGAACCAAACAAGGAAAAAGGCGTAATGCGATTTCCTGCTACTCGCTTACAAAAAAGACACTTTTCGCCTTTTGTTGATTTCTCAGGTTTGTTTTACTTGTTGTTGAAGTTTTGAATTTATCCCCAAAATTCTANTTTGCGCTGTTGTCGCTGCCCACTGAGTTGTGGAAAGGAGGACGACATATTTCCTGTGTTTTTTTTTCAAAGCAAAAAAAGGGCAAACACAAGAAACATGAAAGTTACGGTATTGTCTCGTCTTCACAGAAGAGGCATGAAAGGGTGCACGGCTCCAATACTTCGTATCATTATACACTACATAAACTAGAAAATTAGTTTAAACTTTTTCCTGCCTTGTTCCACTGCTCGTTGAAATGAGCACAAGGAGTCATGATATCTTCCTTGATTTACTTGAGCAGCTCCGTCGTTCAGATTGGAGGTGGAGAGTTTTTGATAATGTACACGAGCGCGAAGGAAAAAAAAAGACATTTGAAGAAGCAGTGCTTCGTGGTTGGTACGCCTGAATTAATTAAGAGTTAATAATTAAAGACGTACAAAAGGAGACCAGGAGAAAAGAAGCAAGGGAAGTTTTTGAAGCAGCAGGAGTTATGCTCGGGACACACCAGACCTCAGAGAGAAAGAGAGTCAAATGCGTGTGTGCTCACACAATACTTTGGTTGGTGTAGGCATATGCCAGCGAAAAACCAGAGTTTTCTTCTCCTTTTTTTTCTCCTTTTAATTCATACTTTACTTTCCTTCTCGGAGCAAATTAAGAACAGAGAAGTTTTTAAACACGCACTTGTGCGCTGCATTGTGCACAACGACTACTCTGGGAGAGGAGAAAAAAAAAGCTGGTGTGGTGTTTTACCACAAAGGACTTTTCTTTTGGTCATTTCATTGGGAGCCACGAGAACCACCACCACAACCATGTATGAATACTATACCTCGAGCACCACTTCCATTCAGAAAATTATAATAAATGTAGAGAAGGAAAATAAGGAGGAGAGCAGGAGTATATAATATTAGACCTTTTCATTCTTATTTTGCGATCTCCTTTATTTCACCATTTACCTTGAGAACAAAACTAATTTTTGCGGGCATGAATTGAGCTTTCTTTTCCTTTGTCTTAGCGTGTACACACAGCTCAAGTTGTTTCTCTCTGGCTTGGTTTGTGCTTCCTTTTTGTACCAGAAAAAGAGGGAAAAGAAGACAGTAACGACTTGATTACATTTCTCTTCCAGTTCTGCTCTCCTTCCTTTCTCCTTCTCGGGTCTGTGATGAAGATGAGAAGTATTCGTAAATGAAAGGGGCAGAGAAACAAAGGCTAATTTCCTTTTCCCTCCTCCCTTCCCTGTCTTCTTAAGTTTTTTTTGCTCAGCTTTTGTTGGTTAATAAGTGGTATGAGCGTGATGATCATATATCCCAAGATACGAGCCCAAAAAAACGGTCATTCTTGTAACCATATATTTTATGAGAGCCCGTGGCTCCACTAACGAGATAATTTCCAGGGAATGAGTGAAGTTTACTCATTTTGGAAGGAGGAAACTCTGGAATATTTTAAAATTGTCGCGGACCTGGTCTCTTCTCTTGAAAAGAATTAGAGTGTGTAGTTAGTAATAACCAGGAACACCATGACGCCATTCCCAGTTGAGAGGATTGGATGGTAATAATAATAATATAAAAGTTGATGATGAGCTAATTATTCATGCATGCATCATTCCCAGCAGGTCTCCAACTGAAATTGCCTTCCAATCCGCAAAACTTCACCCAGCCGGTTTCCTTACCGAGCCGGGGCCGCCACCACCACCAACGCCGTAATCAAACACGAAAAGAATAACAATTAACCAGGGAAAACTTTCCCACTCAGTTAATGTTTTGTCATTATTACTAGTTCTGGGAGACAACAAAAATCAGCATGGAGCAGTCTCCCTGCTATTTTTGGTCGTCTTAATGAAGCCGGTGGTGGTGGTGATAAGGTGAAGTTTCGAGATTTTTTTAAAAGCTTGGCTCGATTGACTCAAAAAAAAGAACAACAAATACAACTCACTTACAACACTTAATGAAGCGCTCCCTTTCTCCTGGGGTTTCCAAGAAAATGAAGTTATCATAATAACATTGGGCTTTGGATGAACATTTGCTTCAAGATTCACTCGTAATATTTATTTCATGAAGGGTCGTGAGGACTTAGTGACAGTGTTAATAATACCGCATAACTATAATAGATATGCAGGCATGCGGACCGGTGCTGGTTTTTTTAAAAGTTATATGAACCGTGTTTATTGTCCGCGACTGATTTTTGATGATGAGCATCGAACATGCACAACAGGGTTGACTAGTAGAGAAAATTAAAAGAATTGCTAGGATTTCGGATTACCAAGAAATGGCGAGAAACAATTATGTACATATATTAATATTCGACTGAATAAGGCAAAGGATATCATGATTGACACAAAACGGGAAACTCCTTTTTTTTGACAATTTTGACCAGCATTAAATATGACTGAACTAGAATGTACATCTCTATTACGATGAATACACAATTACAATTGAGAAAGGTGAATTTCAGCCAATTACATGTATTAAGACTAGGATTGTTATATCACAGTTGAGAAAAATGTATATTCATAAAGAGCATTTCACACGCTTCCTTAATCCGTCAAATTTATTTATGATTTTTTCTCTTATGTTTCACACCTCCACAGCTTTCAACGGAGCTCGGTTCCTGGTCAGTCAACGAGATAGTGTGGTACTTGGGCTGTGAGCCGAAACGGAATGCGCCAACCAGGTAAAACGAACATTTCACCTATACAAATATGATATTATCTTGAATTCACATTCTCATCTCAATTTTCTTGTCGAAGCATAATAATTATTTCAGTTGGGCAGTGAGCAATAATTATTCAATCAGGGATGGCTAAGTAGACTAGTTGAAGCTTTTTCTTATAAATATGTAATTTGCCCATTTTATACCCTTTTTGTATATTTACTTAAGTGATCATCTTACTATTTTACGAGCTAAAAATTCCTGCTCCTCCTCCTCCAAAAGAGTGGTCACTTCTGGCAAGCCATTAAAAGTAATATCATGACAAAAACACATATTTATAAGATTGATGGAAAGGCTCGTATTTACGGGGAAATCCTGTTTCAATTTTTTTCTCACTCGTAATCATGAGCTCTCGAACACCGAATATTTTGGCACTAGGATTTTTTTAATATGCTCGTTTACTTCGTAACCACTGTTTTTTATGAAATAATGCCGAAGCAGTCAGAAAGTGATAAACGTGCTCATCCATTATTTACCAGGAATTATCATACGCTTTCAACCTAATATTCTTTTTTTAAAATAGGGAAAGAGTGAAAGAGACAAAATGTTCCTTTTTTTCACTTTTGCCTCTTTCGTGTCTAAAAATTTTTTTCCCAGACATATATGCATAAATGTAATGTGGAAAATTTGGTATTGTGTCGAGGAGAGAACACTGCTGAATATTTAATTAGGAAGCGGTTTTTAAGTTGAAAGCATATGATAATTCTATAGAAGTAGTGGTATTTTTTTTTGAAAACACAAAAATACATAATAACGCAGTCTTTCGATCACGCTACAAAATTCATTAGCTTCTTTGTTTTTTTTTTCTGGTTGTGCCTCTCAGTTTGCTCAAGCTCGTCTTTTTAGGAAACAAAAAAAAATTGGAGAATAGAAAAAAAAACAAGGAGAGTGTACTCCGCTGATTTCTCGTATTTAGTTCAGCTGTTGTGGGTGAGAGGAGCAATGGCCAGAAAAAAAGGTTGACGTTTCGTATTAAAAGGTATGAAAAGGGGTTGTTCTCTGACCATTTGAATTGAAAATGAGAACATTTTTTTCTGGAGAAGCTCCACTCTCTCAAACTATATGAGCCATTACTGACCAATGTTGCATTAACATTTCACGTGAACCGGAGTTGTAAAGGGAAATCTACGTGGAAGCAAAACGCTCAACATTTCTGCCCTTATTATTTATGGATGGTCATTAACGACAACATTTTTCGTTCGGAAAGTCATGGTGTCTTTTTTTTCTTTTTTTTCTCCACCTTGGTTTTCATGTCACCAACTACTATAAGCCCAACAAACGGTCATGATGAGCAGAGGCATGAAAATGACGGCGTCTCTTTATGCATAATATCCTGGTTTTTTTTCTTCTCATCGATTTTCCATAATATTAAAATGAGAGAAAAAAGTCAACCAATAGTTTTGATGAAGTGATGGTTGAAAAATAATGCGCACAATTTTTTCTATATACATGTATGAATGTGTGCTCACATGAAAAACATATTTTTTTTATATTTCAACCGTGTGTGAGTGAATAGGTAATCTCTGTTGTTTTCAACACGGAAATCATAAGAGATACCAGTCGTAAGTAACAGGACTCCAGCTAATCCAATAAGTGTCCGCCCCTTCGGGATTTTTGCGATACGACAGTTTTAATTAGTAATTAAAGGAGACGCGCCGTGATCTTATGCTGGCATACTACTCACGTTTTTTTTCTTTTGTGTCTCTGCTCCACCAAAAAAAATATAGAAGAACAGAGGTATACATGCATGCAAGTAATTTATGGAAGGAGACGTTTCTTTTGTCCATGTTCCGTATTTTTAGACATGGAGGAAATGTCAATCATTTTGATATGCGTTACGCCTCCTCTCCGCTTCACCATCATAGCTCATCTTCTTGTTGTTGTTTCGTCTCCCACTAAATATTTTTTTTCTACTTTTGTTTCAATTTTCCAGGTGGACGTTTACAATCGCGAAACAGAACTATCAGTTTAAAAGGTAAGGTGAGCCTTGTGGCCTTTTTAATAATAGCCAATACTTATATGACTGGAGTTTGCCAAAACGAGTGAGAGAAAAGTTTTTTAGGGTGTCCCAATAACTCCCTTGATAGGGGCTTTTAATAATGATAATTAGTTTAATGAATCTTATGCTCGACAATCATCACTTTTTTTCATTAGTGAAATCACGCAGAGCTGTAATAAAAAATCAGCGGAATAATGATTCTCAGAATACCCCCATGTCAGCTTCATTGCTCATAGCTTTCAATTAAGTGGATTTGATGTTGGATAAAAGTAATGGTTCTGCATTAAGCTAGCTTTTTTTCTGTGTGGTGTTACTTTGGTTCGGTTGACGTGATAATGGTAGGCTAATTTAAATACATGTTCCAAATTGGCAATAAATTTCTTGAATATTCCAATACTCTCCCATCTGGAATGTAGGAACGATTAGGAATGGTGATTGGTTTGAAGTGGATAACCATTTAATTTTTGCTGAAAGTTTGTTTAGCAAAAGTAAAAGTCCTTTTGAAATTTGAGTACATGACACGCCTGTTTTCCTTCTAGACTCTTCACTACCAGAAGATAATTTAGTATCAGTCGCCAACAAAAAAAAACTGATAAAATTAAATGAGCAGTTTCCCTCCAGTTTTCATTATGTTGTCACTATTATCTTGTGATTAAGAAATTGTTTTATTGTGTTCTTATCTGTAGGAGTAAGGAGGAGCCGTTTTTTGGCAACGTAATTGCCTGCGCATCGGAAGACGAGCTTCACAAGTGGATTGGAGCGCTGGTGATTGGCGAACATCCGGAAGGACTAAGTCCTATAATTGTTTAAAACTAGTACAATGAAAAATAATGCATATACACAGATAAGTCTACGGATATACATATGGATATACCATATAGCTAACTTAAGCGATAAGATAATGTTTACTATGGCATCATGACAAAGTGCAATGCAATAATTATTTATTTTCCAGCATGGTTCGAACTTTAGTTTCTCCTTTTTGCAGAAAAGAAAAGAAACAAACATACGATAAAAAAAACCGAAACAGAAAAATATTTTAACGATTTGATTCTTTTTAAGTCAACTTACAAACTGTATTTAAAAATACATATTATATAAAAAGATTAAGTAGGAACTGCAAGTACCTTAAAAAAAATTGTAACACAAATTTGCTCTGGATTGCACGCGAAACTTTTTGCACCTTTTTCAAACAAACTTACACACGAGGAGAAAAAATACAAAAAAATTTCACAAACTTATTTCACTAATTCCATCCATCTGCTTCCTTTCGCTTTGACACCACAAATGAAAAAAATAAGAAACACTATACTACCTTTTACCCTCTGACCCTTTCATTGTTGCAGTGTTGCAATTGTGTATTTTAAAATATTAGTGTTGACACAATGTAATATTTCAAGAGCTTCGGCGCATCGCATATCACAGAACAAAAAAAAGCAGATTACTAATTGGGTGTTGAAGGAGGAAAAAGATTTTGTCTACCTGTAATATATATTCTATCATCTCTGGAGCTTTCTCTTTCAGTATTTTTCCCAGATTAAAAAAACAAAATTTACAATTCTTTCACAACTACATAATAATATGTAAGAAGCATCTTCGAGAGAAATCAAGTTTTTTGTCGACTGGAGACGTTTTCTAAAGAAAAAAATAAAAGAACACAACTACCTTAATCCATAAATTGTGCTTCAAAAAATGTGTTTTTATCGAATTGATGGAAATAGTCATTAAAACAGAAAAAGAAAATATTATGAAATACAGATGAAACTGCACACACACACGCAAATTCGCAGCCAAGTCCTGCTCAACTATGCACTCCTATAAATCCTTTCACAAAAACTATTAATAGGGCACCCTCATTAAATTTCAATTCATCATTGAGAAAAAATTTATTTACACGTTCAACCACTTTTACACACACACATTCATAAAACATACGTTCATGTACTATCTAACTCATACAAAAAATTTGGTAACAGAATATGGATGTCTTTTTGGCAACACAGAAAATTAATGTGCAAGGTTGACTCAATTTTTTCCGTAAACAAAGCCTAAATATTTTCTTGCTTGGAAAGAGAAACAGAAAACGAGGTAATGGACACAAATGCTTGTTTCACTTGGTATCCGGAGTGATATGATAATACGATGATGCGGGAGCTATTTCAGAAAATTTGATAAAAAATTATGTTTCAGTTTCTTCTGAAGCCATATCAAAAGCTTGAAATTGCTTGCGTGCGTTCGTAACTTATGTACAACGAAAAAAAGGTGAAACAGATGTAGTAGCAAACATGCGCAAATTGTCTCCATTAGCTACATTATAGTTCTACTTATCAATGTAGGAATTGAATAACATATCTGAGAAAGATTTATCATGTTTACTCAGTTTTTATCCAATGTTTTTACTTTTTTTACTTGTTCTTTTCTAACTTTGAGCATGAAAATCAAAAAATGGTTAAGTGGTTCGTCTCTTCCAACGCATTCTTATTTAAAAAAAACACAGTGAGTTTGAGAAAAGATAAACTAAGCTAAATCCATTTCTCCTTCCTCATGTCCCTCCATCCTCTCTACTACATATGTACGATACGAGTTTTTGAGGCACAAGTTTAATTGTTTTTCACTTTTTCTCACTGCTTTTTCACACATAATTCTGAGCTTTTGGTACATCTAAATAAGTACACCCGAAAATTTTTCCAGGTGAATATTTCCGGAATAAAATCTTGAGTCACTTGGTACATCTTCATAATCTATACTAATACATATGCAAATTGTCTCCATTAGCTACATTATAGTTCTACTTATCAATGTAGGAGTTGAATAACATATCTGAGAAAGATTTATCATGTTTACTCAGTTTTTATCCAATGTTTTTACTTTTTTTACTTGTTCTTTTCTAACTTTGAGTATGAAAATAAAAAAATGGTTAAGTGGTTCGTCCCTTCCAACGCATTCTTACTTAAAAAAAAACACAGTGAGTTTGAGAAAAGATAAACTAAGCTAAATCCAGTTCTCCTTCCTCATGTCCCTCCATCCTCTCTACTAATATGTACGGTACGAGTTTTTGAGGCACAAGTTTAATTGTTTTTCACTTTTTTTCACTGCTTTTTTCACACATAATTCTGAGCTTTTGGTAGATCCAAATAAGTACACCCGGAAATATTCACCTGGAAAAATTTTCGGGGAAGGCATCTATTTTATAAATAACTGAATTGTGAATTAAGCCATGTCTTACTTCACCCCAGAAACGGATATATTTACATAACACACGACATAAGTACTCATATCGCTATCACTGTCGTCTCGGATAACTTCGTTTCTTTGTTTTCCCATTAAAGACAGTTGCCAAAATAAGCATGTGGTTTTTATGACACAAAAAAGAGAGTCGTCGAGAGAGAAAAAAATTATAAAACGAGAAAGACCATTTTATTACTGTAGGTATACATTTTGAGATAAATGAATTAACGATAAATGTGTGCTTTCAAGTTTCCCTATTATATTAGGTAAAAATGTTAACGCAAGACAGAAAAATGAAATATTATGGCTTGCTGACACGAATGCACCACCAACTTTCTATCCTCATGTTTCTTTTTCTCGAATATCTGTATGATAATGAAATCCTGGTAAAATTGAGCTTCACATTTGAGAAACGTAAACCCATCATTGATACTACAACCTTTTGTCGTAAGGATTTTTTACATGTCAAGAATTGACGAGAGGGACAAGCTTTACTCATTTCCCCACTTTCCATTCAAATCCAAAATTTATTCTGTACAAAAGAAAAATGCACAAGATCATGATAATAACAAACTAAGGTAAAACTGTTGTAGCTTGGATATGCGCACAAAACAAATTTTCATAACAGTGAAATTGAAAAGAAGCACTTAGAAAGGTTCAAAACAATACCAAAAATATACTAAAACAACAATATTAGGTTGTTGTATAGACATAGATTTACTGTTTTGAAATTTACTGGATTTGTGAACTGCACAATTTTACATTCTAATTCTAATGTTTCATGATAAAAAAAGCAATCTACTTAATAAAACAGAGTCGGCCAGCTAAAGCATTGTTGTAAGGCCTTAATTGTTGTTCGTGAACTTGTTAAAGTATGGAACAATTAATTTAAATACATACTTGCCGTCTAATATGGTGCCGAAAAGTCAGTCAAAAATATGTGTGTTTTTTTTCGGTAACAAAAAATTGAATACTTCCCGAACATCGATTTTCTCACTCAATTTAAATACTACGTGAGTACTATTAATTACTGAATGTTAATTAACAAATTGATTAATTGAAGGATGCTGAAATATTTACTTGCTCCAAATTATCTGAACATAAACTGCATGTTGCATTTTCTGTATCGTAAAATGGTCGTCGTATTATGTGTACATAAAATTAGCAGAATATTGTTGTGAATATTTATATTATATTGTCCGTATTAAGTCGTATACTTTTTCCGCCTGTGGTAATCCTGTTAACTAGTGCAATCCGATCAATCGTTATATTCGAAGAAGAAAAATATTTATTGAAGTAGGAAGTTGCGTATTATTAAAAGTAATTTATAAAATATTAAGGGTTCGTAAATGTCTCATCGTATTTATTACTAGAATCGTAAATATTATCAAGTAAGTGATTTCATGCAGAATGCAAGAGTGTGGCAATTACAAATTTACAACTGACTTTTATTAATCTTATGAACTGCTAAAAAATTTCACGTGCATTTTTCATTACTATCAGTGTGCCTTTTCTGCCAACTTTAATGCTATTTCCATTGCAGCTGCTGCAATTTCTTAACTCTTGTTCACAGCTTTTTGCCCAAAGTTATAATCTGAGTGTTTTTAATGCAATGGACCAAAAATCCATTGTGACTAGGTTTGGGGCAAACTCGTCACCTTTTGTCTTCAGAAATTTCCTTATAATGGACCATCACTGCAATGACAAGAAATTCATTCACTCTCTAAAAATAATTTTCATAATTCCTTACGTTTTACCTCGGAACTCTGAAAGAAAGCATTTTTTGTTTCTTGGTGACATATTAGCTTGTGTATTACTTACTCACTCTATTTCTCGGTGCTTTATCTATTTTAGCAAACAGATTTGCACAACAAAAAATATGACCAAGTTGTACTAGACACGTTAAATTCATGTTATTATGCTTGAGTGTATTGGGGAAGGAAAGCGTTCTAATACAATATTAACTTGAAAAATTGTGTACAATTTTTTTTCGTTGGCTGCTTGGCGAAAATTGCAAATTGCTAAGTATTACGGAAGAATCAGTAACGCTTGTAATGTTATCCGTGTTTTCAGAACGTGTTCCTTGTAGAAGCTGAAAGTGGGGAGAAAATGTTTCAAAATGGTAATATTTAGCTGTTGTACATTTCATGAAACTTTGTAAAACTATTTTAAGTACTCCTTACTTCTCTACGCGTATTTGTTCGGGTTAATTTTCCTTAAATAAAGCTGACCAGTTAAGCAGTCAGGTTCGAATGATTTATGTATTTAAAGTTACATAACGCAAACGTGAGCCCATATAGTCCTGAATAACAATGATTATTATCAATTTTATATATTATTATTGTCGTGCTCAATAAAAACATGAAGAAGTCGCTGAAATAATCAAGTGTCAAAATTTATTTAAACTCATTCATTTTTTCATATTGCCCCAGGCTTAGGATTGTGCGGTCACATATACATGTGGTGTGCCTGTCTGTCTGTCGCGAGATCTCCGAAACTTCAAGGAATTTTCGGATTGTTTTCACTTGCATTCTAATGGAAGGTTTGTAAATGCAATTTTGCATGTTAAAAATGCTCCATTCGGCATTTCCTGTTCCCCCGGTTCCCTTTTGCAAATGCATAAATATATTCATTATCATTGAACATGGCTCATAATATGCATGTTAAGTAAATGTCGAATGGAATAATTGCGCAGTAGTGATAGTTCGATGTGTTGCATCTAATTCTAGTTTAATTTTTTAGGACAACTCGGCGAAATAAATTATTTTTTAAATTCATTGACACAGCCTTCAGTCTTTCAATGTTCAATTATCAACACGAAACCTTCCCCTACATAACGCCTTGTTTCAAGAATTTATTTTTGTTTCCGAAGAATAAAGTGCGTTTACATTATCCTTTTATGGGAGCCCCACTAGAAAACATAAGCTGAGCCAAAAGAGCCGATGTAAACCCCTTGATACAGTGTTTCCTTCTATGATTATTTCCTTTATTTGTTATGCTGGGAATAAAGCTCCATTATGGGAATTGAATGGAACAAATACCACCATATAATACGCATTGATAAAAATGAACCTAAGCAATTGCAAATCACATGATGAAAGCGAGGATGAAGGGTGAGGAAACCGAGACGTATGATATCATATGAGATATCGATCTGATCTCTTGTCACATTATCGAATACAAAAGGTTTCTGTAAGAGCTTCCACACAATTTTTTGTGTACAAATATACTTTTTGACCTGTATTGCTGGAAAATCCTTTGAGATTGATACTTTATCGTGATTTGTATATTTTTTTATTATAATTTAATCCAATATTCGTTTCCTGCACCAATTTCAACTTGATTCATGTCTCCATCTTTTTTTAGTTGTCATAAAATCCATGATTGTGTGCAATTTTCTATTCTTACTCTAAATTTTACATGCCATTTGCGGTTCTCTCTCTCAATAATAGTTTTTTTTGCAAAAGGATCTCTTTAAAGTGTTATAAATTTGACATGAAGCGTTTTTAAATCCAGATTTATCTCAGCAAAGATGACGACAATTTTAGAAAAAAAAAACTTGAACATAAAAGTGCAAACAAGGTTTCCCGAGGTACTAATAAACTGAAGGCACGAGGGAGTCACTACAAATAACAACAGAAAAAATAATACAAGAAAGAGTTGACTTTATGAAGAGAGCGGAATGAATGGACAATTTTTTTCTTCAGGATAAGTTTCATGCCACCAACGTAACTTCCAAAAGTGAATAAAGAATAAAAAGAGAAAAGTTTACTTTTCTTAAGAAAATAAAGCGACTTGACCTGTGTATACCCAGTATACATAGATACATTTTGTGCAATTCCTCAACAAAAAAAACCCAAGAGGTTGCTTGCACAAGAGATTAATTCCAAACGTTGTGTGGACATATGTGAAACTAAGACATGGCTGGTATCTTATTTGTATCATATACATAATGTTTATTGCCTTGTCTTAAGAATTTTGCTGATCCCCTATATAGTATGTATGTATGTCTATAATTTTGCACGTGCTTGTATTATTATTGGAAGATAAGCCTTAAATTTGGTAGAAGTGGACACACCTGTCCACTCATAAAATATCTATGAGAGCAAACAGTAACAGCCTTTGTTTCAGTAAGTCTAAGAAAAGGACAAAAAGTACGAGAAGAAAATTGATGAAAAATGTATGACTGGTTTAGTCTCACTTTACAAGCTATGTGATTGGATTCTTGTTGTGGGTCTTGTTGAATTGTGTTCATCATAACTACCAAAAAGAAATGCTTTCTTATTTCGAGTGGTCTCGTTTCCTTTCTTAATAAGACTTGGTAACCGTTATGATATTAATTCAAGCAAGATTTAGTGTAAGCTGTAAGATCATTAATTAGCAATTTGACAGAGAATCTGCTTTAGATTATTAACATAACTTAGTCATATTCATCTTCAGCGAAATCTCAAAGAAATCCCTTGGATTCCCACAATCTTAATTAAATACTAATAAAATATGCCAATTCTTATTTTTTCTTGTTACACTGTACCACATTGCTGTCAATTTTATTTTGATGTGATGCAAAACCGTGTTGCGGTGCTATTTTGATTTGTTGGCACGCCGCCGCCCATGCATGTGAATACTATTGCGTTTGAGTCGAAGCTCCACATTAGTTAACCATTAATTCGAGGAGCCAACTTGTGACACATTTTTGTCAAACTGTCAGCAACTTCTAGAGAACTTGTCAGAGAAATAACATGTTAATCCCAATATTATATATATATTTTTTTCCTGCTTCAAACGATCCCTCACGCAACTATATAAGCTCGATAACGACAAGGAGTTGTGACATGATGTCAAAAAAAAGTTAAAAAAAACAATTTCACCGGCATAAAAAAAGTTCACACATCCGCTACTATCATTCTATAATAATAAATCAAGGATATTAAGCAATTTATGTCGTAGCTCGTTGAAAAAAAGCAACATTTTAACATTATCCTTCCAAGTGAAGCGTTCCAAGAAAAAACTAAAATTACAAAGTTACTAACTGACAGCACGTTCCTATATCTCACTACTATGAAGATACTTGCAGTGTAAGTTCTGAAACTCCAAAAAAAATTGTAACGGACAGATTGAAAGTTTATTGCAGGATGATGCTTGAAGGAGCTTAGTTTTTTAACTAATTTTTTTGTGACCCCTCGCGCTCAACTTGTTAAATATACCTCTGGGTTGAAAAATGTCAGTTGAGCTGGTGACATGTCAAGTCAACCATTACGCACTCGCTGACATGTTGACACAGTGTCGAGGGTACTAAATTTCAGTCTCGTTTTTTTAGCTATTGGCTCTCTTTGTTTTTATCACGCCTCCGTGATTTCTGACAAAAACATCTAAATATTCATACACATTCATTGCACTTTTTTTTGTGACCGACCTGACAACTTCTGACAATAGCTGCAAGGGGAAGTGATCAAAGCATCCGTATCCTTACGGATTCATCCGGGCGCAGAGGAAAAAAAGGGAGAGCACAATTTGGGCACAAAGAAAAAGAGCAAAAAAGTGACCCAACCGATCTAATGCGGACGAAGGGGATGTGCAGCCACCACAGTTTCTCCTTCTCAATGAATATAAAGCAATTGGAAGGGAGGAGAAATTGAGACTGGGATAAAAAATTTTTTTCAAAGCATCGCATCATATTTAACAAATTCTTACGAAGCAGATAATCAATGTGGAGTGCGGGCAAACAAGTTGATAAAATCTTGCGCATGAATTTAGAAAAAAAAATTGTGAGGTATTTTTCAAAATGATTGTCAAACAAACTATTCTTTTTAAATAACTGAAAAAAAACGAGTGTCATTGAATTGCGTTGAGTGCAATTTTTTTAAGCTTCTTGACTTGATTAGTGGGTGTTAACTTATCCTTATCACGAATATATTGAGTTTAGGAAAGTCTGATACGCAACCTTACAACCTGGCACGGATAAATTTCCTCACATTTTCTAAACATGTGAGTTGAAACACTTGTTTATAACCAGGATTGGGAGCATTGAACATTTAGTAAATCATTATTCATTACTCATTCACCAGAGTTATTGAACTCCATTTTGCTACACAAGACCTTTCGCATTAAAATGTGACACAATGTGGCCAGCCCTACGCCATCTTTTTTTTGCAGGTGATCGTTGCATATAAATCTTTTGCTCCAATTTATTCATAGGAATGAAATGCGTTCTCCACCCCAACTGACAACCAAGGTCCTGTATATACTATCCCGAAATGCACGAACTTCATGATAAAATCATCGGATCATATTCCGCTTGTTTGGATGAAATATATATGTCCCACCTATTTCAAAGGTCGTCAGCCATGAAAAAAAAATTCTGTCGGAGACAGGGGTGCTCCACCAAAATACCACGAACGTAAATACCCCCAAAAACATATTTTATCAAAGCTCCTTCAATTTCTCGCGATATGATGGAATCGCTGTGATAGTAACAAAAAAGTGGAAACTAATATTCATTAAAATGTGACTTGATGACCCCGATAACCCTAATTTGCTCCTTGACCAAGTTCGAAGAAGATTATACCTCCACAAAAAAGCTGACCGACTCAGTAATTTCTCAGCTTCGTGGAGCTACTGAGAAAAGGAGAGAGCTCACATTTGATGCAGGTGATGCGAATCGTGTAGGCGAATCACTTTCCCTTCGAAAAAAAAACGAAATTATCGAATGAAAGACAAAGGCAAACACTACTGACACAGTAGTGACGACTCCAGCCCTTCCATTACTACCACATCACGTTAGAACAATAGCGGACATTGAATGGGTTCCTCCTAATAATAATATAGTTGCTACGTGGCGTAATTCACACAGTTAGGCCTTGTCCAACCAGAGTTATTTTTTTCCCTTTATGCCCACGAATTTTATGGGCGTACATGGATCTCCGTTCTCAACACATATCTATCTATATCGTTATATATGTGAATACAGGGAAAAAAGAACTAAAACCTTGGTTGAGTGAGGAAGGCAAGAGGAGAGGAGTGAAGAAAGTGTTTTAATATTTGAACATCACTTATGATCAAATAATAATGCGGTCGTATCAGCACAAAAGGCATTATTAACAAATTTAACTGCGGCTCGATTTTATGGAAAAACGTCCTGTGAGACACCACGAGAGAGAGAGAGAAAAAAAACCTTTGTTCGTTTCGTTTTTTTTTCTTTCTCTCTCTCTCTCTCTACATTGTAGAGGCACAAATGAATACCAAAAAAACCTGCTTCCACCACCACCACACACATACACATTCCCCTGACACAGGACGGAAATCAACAACATGTGCACATTTCCTACCTTCTAAAAAAATAGTGCTTTCCAAGTCACTCGCTCCACCACCACATGAATTTCAAGTCCACCACCAAAGTCCTTGATGACCATGAGTTTATTTTTTTTCGAGGGAGAAAGTGAGAACCGGGAAATAAGAGAGAAAATTACAAATTTGCGCCAGTTCACTACCTACACACACGGAGTCCACCGGAGCTCGCCCAACAAATTTTCAAAAAGGGCACTAATGCTTTAATCTATTAAAAAGAGAGTGAGAAGGACTGGGAAACGGAAGGGAAAAAGGAAGTAAGAAGAATGCTGATGAGCGGCGAGAGTCAGTTGTAGATTCATCACAACCATTTCCTACCACCTCCGCTGTCCAATACAACACCCCATTCTATCTGCACACATGAATGCTCATCCTTGAAGACATGTACGGAAAAATTATTCTCGCTTTGCTCCATTGTTTTCCCTGTCCTTTTGTTTAGCAGACTATTATATTGACTTTTTTTTCTACTCTTCTCTGGCTTCCGACTTGGTCATATAAAGTAACTACGACGGTATTAAGCAGATGCACATACGTGGCAAGCATGTTGGAGTAGTGTGGCAATGTCAAAGATTAATTCCAAACATTCACCCTGTTGAGTTGAGAAAAAGAGTCGGGCAAGTGAAGAATCCTGTGAAAAAATGCATGAGGAGGAAAAGGGTTAAGCGTTCTTCTTATTTATTTACACCCCAACAGGGTACCATATTACACACACATCTAAAAAAAACAAGTGTTGTGAGTGTGTGTATGTGTGAAATAGTCGTGTGTGCCTCCGCTTCTATTTAGATGCACAAGGCTGGACGCACAGATATAACCTTATATTATTTGCTGTGCACGTTATGATATGTGGAAAAAATATATATGTATATAGATATTATTTTTCCAGTGAGGATGTACATACATTCTCCTCGTTTCTTTCACTCTCGCTCGATTTTATTTTTCACTTGATACTCCTCAATATTAAATAAATATTTTCACCGCCTCCTTCCTCTCGTAGCATGCCATCATCACCACGACCGACACCACAACGCAATAACAAACAAACAACAAAGTAGACAGGATGATATAATGATGATGAGGTGTACATCTCCTTGTAAACTGTTTTTTTTTCTTTGGGAGAGACGAAAAAAAAACTGGAAAATCGTGTTGTCTTCTTACATAATGACGCTAATAATATTATTATGTGGATGGTAGCACACTGCTGCTGCTGCTGGTAAAATAGTGGCATTATCATTGGGAAAGTAGCCTATTTTCATCAGACTACTTTGCTCCACGCACATCAGCAGAAGCAGAAAGAAATAAATAGTTTCATTTTCTTCCAGAAAATTGCCACATTTAACCTCCGACGATTCCTGAATCTTTTAGGGTTTTCCATAATAACCTTATTGTCTTTTTTTCATTCTTGATTTTTTTTTTTGAAAAAAAAAAAAAACCTGGAACACTTAACGGTTCGTATTTTCTTGCTGGAATTTTCTTTCCCTTTTCTTTGTTTCATGGAGAAATGATAAGTAATGCAGTTGAAGGTAATATATATAAATATGTACATTGGAAGGGTGAGTTTGTTACCTTTTTAAAGCGAAGACAGAAAAAGCAACCATTCTACTATTAATTCCGAGAAAATAAAAATGGAGAAATTATGATTGAAAATCATCGCCTTGTTTTCCCCCTAAAAATTGTTCCTTTCCCAATGATTCTTTTAAATGGAGCAAGAAAGTAACCACCTGATTTTGAATTACTAACGAGATCTCCGTTTTCAACTGACACATTCTTGTGCTAAAAGCTATCCAAGTTTTTGAGGTCGTTATGGAACTTAATAAGCATAATTTCCCGTCATTTTCCGTTCGCATGAGAAACCTACTCATTACTTAATAGTAAATGGAGGTGACCACCATCCTCATAAAGAATACATTTATCGGCTATTTATGAGCGAAATTTTTGACAGGAGGAACTGGAGAACATTATCGTACATCATCATAAAAAAATCCCGTCATGTTATTATGTCAGAAGGCGCGTAGTAGTAAATGTGAAGGAAGAGAGAGAAAAAATTATGGGGAATTGGAAAACAGTAAAAAAATGGGAGCACTTTCTCGAGGCGGATTATCTATTTTAGCACGACTCACCATCCACTCACTTTTGGAAAATGAGAACAATTTTCTCGTTTTTTTCATGTCATGATTCATTCCAGATTGAAGTAGTGTATGTTTCAATGGAAATCTCAAGAGGTTTCTATTTTGTTTCTCCCATTGTGTCAGCAATAAAAGAGTAGACAACCCTAACATCCCTGATTCGCCTTTACGACCAATTTTATATTTTGTTTTTGTGTATTTCCACTTTTCGCCCTTGTTTGTTGGTGCCACAAAGGAATTATTATTATTTTCCTGAATGGAAACAAACGCACACATGTGCGAAGAGAGAGTGTATTACCATTACTTTGGGAAGAAAGATGTGCTGTCTCGTTTACACAATTTTTTTTGTTTGTTTGAAGAAACTCCTTTCTAGACTGATCATTGTTCAGTTGAGTGTGTACTTTTTTATGCAAAAAAACACAATTAAAAATGGTAAAGAAACGTTTTCAGAGTATTTATTCACAAAAAAAACTTAATCCACCTTCCAATAAGCGTGAGCAAGCAGGAAAGTGCTTCTAGACGAGAGGTAGCTCTGTAGTGCATAGATGCCCTTCAAAGTTGTGTGTCGCAGGTTGCCCCATTTGTAAAACTCAAATATTTACTAGAAAGAAACGGAAAAAAATGAGAGGGGGTCAAACAGTCGCTTTTTGCTTTTTCACCCCGTCTTCCCAGTTGTGTACTGTGTGCTCAGTCTGCTCCCACTTGCAACACAGCTAAAGGGTAATTTGATGGAGTCGTGCTTTTAGTCGGCTTTCTCTGTATTTTTTTTGAATAAATGTGATTCTGGTTTCATTCAATAACCTCTGATATGCATGAATCCCTGACAAAGTGTACCTTATGTTCCACTAAAATCATAACATCTTTTATCCGTCCTTGGAATGGTACTGTTTTAAAAAAAACATAATAAATTGGGAAACGAACCATGAGAGCTTGCTAAAACTGAAATTTAATTTTTACTCTTCAAAAGATACACTTTATTTTTTTATCTACCATTTACAGTTATTGGT
>JAHZNF010002886.1:0-12173 GCA_027744215.1 Troglopedetes dispersus
ATTTTATACTTTTCTTTCTCTCTCTAATGATGTGTCTCTTGGGTTGGCGTTGGCAATTTTTCTCAAGTGGATTTTAAATGTTGAGTTCAGCCATTTTGGTGAAGCAAAGTGATACTCAAGAAGTAAATAGCAGTTTTACCAAACCACTATATACGTTTGTTGTGAGTACATAATCGAGGCAATTAAGTAGAAAGGGAAAAGTCAGTGCTTTTTCTGCTTTCAAAGATGCACAAACTGTTTTCTTACCAAAAGGTAATTGAATCTTGATGAAACAAATGTACTTGTGCGAGGTTTTTGCGCAACTTGGCGATATAATCCTTTGCCAGCCTGCAAGCTCGTAAACAATTGTCAAAAGGGTAATGAGCTGTGAAAATGAGAGTCCATGTCAAGCTTTTCTAACCTTTTCGACGGTCAAATTATATAGTCAAATGCGTATGTAATAATAACCATTGGTATCTATTGCTCATTATTTTATTACGTGTGTTGTGTGTGATTGTTAAGTTCTGATATCTGTTTTCTCTTTGTTGAAATAACCAACAAATCAGATCAGACAGTCGGCCAGAGGAAAATGTTGGGGTATTGTACATGACAATAATTTTGTGAACTAGTTCTTAAAGGCAAGAAGATAATCATTACGCCAAAAGCTTTGAATATACTTGTCGAATGTGTCAATATGGATGCAGATTACAATATGAGTGGGAATGTGTGTTTTGTAAAAATTAAAGCAAAGACGTTTTTGAATACCCTAATCAAGTTTTGGTCATTGCCATAATATTCATGTAGCTTGTTGCAATGCGCTGAGTTGTAGACTACCTAAGTTTCATTCATAGAACAGAGTAATTTAAAAAGTTTATTATGCACGTAGGCGCAATTTTATTTACCTGCATAGATCATTGAGACATTTTACATGTACATTTTTACCATTTGCCTGATAACTAAGAAATTGGAAAGCTGCAGAAGACAACCAAAATGTGACACGTGAAGAGAATTGGATAACAGTGTACCGTTATGCTTTGATAATCATCAAAATCAATGAAAGTTTTTTGGGAGAGATAAAAACGTTTAAATTATTTATGCACTCATCCGCTTACATAACACAATTTAAAATGCCCCAGTTGGATTTCATAAAAGGGCAAGTACGTGTCCGAAAGCGCAACGCAGGGGTAGTTTCCTCACAGTTGGGGTTCCGCAATCTCCCTTGCCGACTGCTGTAAGCTACTAACTTAATTTATATAAAAGGAAGTATAATGAAAAAAAAAACGAAGATTCATTCTGGATCTATTAAAAAACCAAGTAATTTATTAGTTCACATAAATTTATTTACCAACCTGTTTCCGTGTGAGGAAAATAGCCAATTGAGCGATGTTTCTTTTAGGAAACAGAAAATGAAAGCATCAAGGATTGCCGTGATATGCCTTGTAAACTTCTTGACGATGAATATGAATACATGTGTGGATACATATATATACCCCGATGTACAAGATGGGGAGGTTCAGCATCTTCTTGACATCATTATTGCCTTTTCATGATGAGATTCCCAACTGGAAATTAAATTTCTTATTTAACTTGATATCCACTGGCACCTACCTAAAAAAACAAAAGGAAACGAGGATGAATCGCTCCACGTGTTTCACTGATTTGGAGAGGATAGATGATCATTAGGAAGTGTAAGCGCTTCCAAATGTGTGAATTAACATGGTCCACATGTTACTCCAGATGTTTCAGCCATTTTTATTGTTGTTTTTTATGACGAGATCCTTAAAAAAAGTGTGAAGTTGATGAGCTCCATTATTCCATCGTGTTTCTTGTTTTCTCTGTGCCGGAGTTTTAATAAAGTCAACTTTGCGGACTCGTAAAAAAGACACTGTTGCTTATTCGCTTGAATTCTTTTTCTTTTTTCAGGGTGGTGCTTTGTGTTGTAAAGTAAGTGGTGTTAAAGCTGCATACATGTATTTTTTTTCAGAACAAGAATCTCCATTTTTATAAAGATGATACATAATCTGACAAGAAAATAAGAATTCCGATGTCCAGAGCCACAGGTTCACAACTGCGTGAGTAAATGTAATAACCACAAAGATGACAAAGGTGAAATCGTTAAACACAATAATAGATAGAATGAAGCGACACGATGGCAAGGATGTTGCTATTTCTGCGTCTTTTCACTTCCCCTCATTGTTGGAGGACGACGAAAATGATAAAATTGGGATTAGTTTGACGAAGATAGGAACCGGTTTTTCTTTCCTCCTGAAGATTTTTAAATAAAGCACGGCAAAATGCACTTTACTGTTGAATATGGCTCATGATGACGACGATGATAACCATGATTCCGTTTGAATGCAATCTTACCGCATGTTTTATCTTTTAAAGGTAAAAACAGCAAAAAAACGTATACTAAATTGTGTGTCCTTGTTTCAATCTAAATAAAGTATATGATCTATTCTACAAATAAAAAGTCTACACAACAAAATCTTCCCGCTGAGGTACTCGAGGGTGCATTGTTGTTATTATTATTCAAATTATAACAGCGAAAAGTAAACGAAGCATGTCAGTCAGTAAAGTGACTGGCGAGTGAGTCAGAGAAATTTTTAAGCCATTTTCGAACGAAAAAGGAAGAAACAGGATTCCTTGTGTCATTTTACCATTGTGCCTCTGAAAGAAGCAGGAGACATTGAAAATACCTCTTTCAAATCCTTTTTATCCTTTTGGCACATCATCATTGCATTTTCATTGCTCTTATTGTGGTACACGAAGAAATGGAGAAGCAGAACTTGGTACCATTGTTCACCGACAGTGTTGCCTCACTGACTTAGTTTCTTGTCTATTGTCATCATTAGAAAGACAAGCGAAAAAAACAATTCTGACAGTTGTCTAAAGAGAAGAAACGCTCTCTTCAACTGATTTCGAGGAATTCCTGAATTCCAGGAAAACACGAGTTTTCATCGTAATCTGATGAATAGATCTGGAGAATTCATTGTTAAAGGCACTGAAAATGGGTAGAAATGACAAGACGCATTGTTTCAAGCGTGCCTAATCATTTTTTTCATGTGGCTGTAATGTATTCCACCTGGGTCGAATACACTTTTGATGAGTATCTGGAAAAAATGTCGACATCTGTCATGCCTAATGTGCTTAGATGGCAATAAAATGAAATTTTGAACTTCTCATATTGAATTTGCTATTTTTTACGTGACTCTGTCAAACTGCTCGTTAATTTGTTGCAGGAAGAATATAAAATTGTGAAGCGACAGAAAAATACAGTTGCATTGATTTAATTTTATGGCTCACCGGCATAGCTCTCTCGTGTAGTAATTTTAACTATTTTATAATTTGTATCCAAAAAAACTTTATGAGAAGAGAATAACTATTGACGCATTTAAATATGTAACATCCTTTCATCAGCATTTGCGTGCACACTTCGCACAAAAATTGAAATTTATTAATACAAAAAAAAACTAGTCAGACGAAAAGAAGTTGAGAAGGGATCAATCGAAATCTGTCGTTAGGTAAGTTTCTTTCTTGTGAGTGTGAAATCAGTGACCACCTGTAATAAAAAGTACTTTAGTATGACACGGTCAGGTGCCTCAACCTTTCTTTATGGCGCACCATAAAAAGTGCTCACATTATCAAATAAAAGCACAAGTTCATGATGATGTCATATGACCATAATCTAAGGAAAGGAACACATCATAACGATGACTTGACTATTTTTTTTACATCTCAAGGGCAGTTCACTGTGTAATTTAAGGGACTCGTTCGAATGGTTGAAAGCTATATAACTACAAAGGCTTGTTAACAACTTTGATTTTGAATGATTTGCTTGGCTGCTGGCTGACCAGAAGTTACTTTCGATTTTCACGTCGAACGCACGCTACCACAAAAGGGATAGGTTGCCTATACATATACATATATCGCTTGATGTGCCTACACGTTAATTTCGTTTTCTGATACACTACATTGTTGTAAGTAATGCGCCTATTGTTCTTAGTGGAGGGTCAATAAATAATTTAGAAAACTTTTTTAATCAAGTTACATACTCATGATATTATTGTTATCAATTTTATTTATTACGGTGCGAATTGAATGTGTGCACAAAAGTTGTGCGCTGCTGCAACTGTAGAATCCGTTCAGGTCAATAACAAACCGCCTCAATTAATCACCAAACACAACAAGATTCAGACAACAGAGTAATATCGTTTGCTGCTAGGCACATATTGTTCTGCTGATGAATACGTACCTCCATATTTCATTAAAGCTCCCTTAAGTCTTTTGAAGAAAATAGCGTACTAGCAGAAAGTAACTTTACAGTGTGCTCGCCACTGCGCCCTCAAAAATCTTGACCGTTTGCCAGTCAATTTAACCACTGCACGAACATGACTTTTCACAGTAGGCATTTTCCAATATTTTATCAATTTCGTAGTTTTCTTCGACTTAATAGCAAAAAATTTCTAATTTTCATTCAGATCCCCCCCCAATTTTTATCAGTCAGTAATGTAACATTTTTACTTTATATGGTGCAAATTTCAAGTTGACTTTTGTCCAACTTTTGATTCGGTCCAAAAACATATAACACATGTAATTAGAAAAGCAAGAGGAAAGTTATCTAGAGAAATTGTAAGAGCGTCTGTGTGAAAGATGTTGATCAGCTTCTACAAAAAATTGAAACATGTTATGCCTTTTGGTGAGTAGAATACCAAATAACTTTTTCGCAACCCAGCATTCACATTAGTATGAGTGGGGCTCAGTGCTAGGTGATATTTGACAATGTGACTGCAGCACATTTATAATCCAAGCTAATTACAAATGAGTTTCTTGTCAAGTACGCGGACATTGATTCATTCTGATTAAAATTGTCTTCGCGACTCCACAAGATAAGCTGGCAATGCTGCTGATGATTCAAGACTGTTTTGGTTGCTGACTAATCTTCTGTGATGGGTTGGGTGGCACTCACCTCGCTTGTTTGTTACACTTTCTGTAAAGAAAACCATATAAATTCATCTAGTATTGAAGTTTCTTTTTGGCGAGCAACTTTTGCTTCCTTATTGTATGCGTCGTTGAAAAGACGACGCAAGGTAAAACACACGTAAGGCCATGTGTCGATCTCTTTCTTGATAATTGCAAATTGCAAATCCCCTCCTGTTTTCTACGGAGCAAATGACATCGCATTGTTGTACATATAACTAATCGTCAAGAAAAGGCAAACAAAAGGAGAGCAGATGACCACACAGCAACGGTCCAGCATTTAATTTTTGGCTCATGCAAAAAATTAAAAACAGAGCCAGAGGAAAAAAATGGCAATTGCAATTTTAAAAGAGGGACGATGTCTTCTGATAGTCCTGGTATGTGGTAAGCTGCACTAATTGTGAAAAAAATTAATCAATATATCCTCATATTTCAGGTTAGTTATGCTTGACTTGAGTCCACCAATGCATGGGCACAGAAATCTGGTAAAGATGATTGTGAAAAAAAAAATCGTCTTTATGGGTGAAGCGAGGAAGAATTGATTAAAAATCGAGAACCTTGACGAAAACTTGCAAAAAAATCATCTGGTCACAACAAACGTACTTTCTGATCTGGTATCTCCACAATGATTTTTTGTCGATTTTTTGAGAGAGACAACGACCGACCGCCATGGTACAAACAATGCACTGCTTGAGTTAAAATTGTTTTTGCTGTTATGTGAGTACACGCTGGTATTAAAAGGAATTACCGAGGGATAGCAATAATAATAATTTGCATTAATTTATTTAAATATTTTACCACAATACGGTCAATGTGCATGTGGTCACCTAAAAAAATCTTGTCCCTAGCAAGCAGACATAACACAGATTAAAATCTTGGTTATTATTTAATGCTGAAGTGGGGGAACCGTCAAGCCACGCACACACAACGATAATATATATTTTAACCTGCCAAAATCAGTTGCATTCTTTGACGTAATCAGAATGAAATTAGTGAACAAGGTCTTGGTTGGGTTACTATTACTTACAATTATGAAAACCTTTTCTTGAGGAGGCATTTCAGCTAGAAAGAAGTTGAAAAAGTGTTTATTTTTAAGTACGCTTGCACACAAAACAGACCAATTTGTCCGCATTCTCTTTCTTTATTTTTTGTGTGCATTTAAAAAGCATTGGAAACAGGACCATGTACTCTATATAGTTTTTCCTGTACACCTCTTAAACGTGCTTATCTTCTAATTTGCTATAAACATTTTCATTTATATGGCATGTTATAGATGGTTACTCATGATAAATTACACCGCTCATTTTTTCTAACAACATTTAAAAATCGTTTAAGCAGAATGGTAGCAACCAAGGAACACTCAAACTCCCCTTGTACATGTGTGGGCCGTTAAGTAGGAACGACTTACTACTACTATGCATCTAAAATAATGAGCAAAAACAATCAGCGTTTTGGGCTACTTAAGTTAACACATTGTGTGCTTTTTTGCATTCTTGGTAGGTCAGTCACTTCCTTGCGGTAGCAAAAAATAGTCATTTTTCATTTTCTTGTTTTTTATCTCGATTAAAAAATTCACTTTCTTGTTGAATGCCGTGTAATGCTTGTCAATGAATGTAAAATAGATATTATATCCAACCAACCAAAATCTGTCTAGATTCCTGACAGGACCTTCATTCTGAATTTTTGTATTTCTTACAATTTTAGTGACAGATAGGACCAATGTTAAATATGATTAGGACGAGTACACCTGAAAAACAAACATTTCCCTTTTACTCAAGGATTATAATTATATGTGACAGTGATGATAATAAAATATTAGCTGCTTTCAAACTTTTGTTTAGTTTTTGTATGTTTTACTTGACACTTTTATTTTGGCGGCGATGGTTATGATGAGGTTGTTTTTGCTACCTATGTTTATCGCCAAAAATCCTCTTTTTTGCTCAAATTGTCAACAGGCAAAAAGATGTACTGATAGCGGCATGTTTTAAAAAATTAAAATTATGCACTCTCACTTCATTATTTCTGTTGTGGTATTGAACCTTATTGCTACCAAAAGATTATGAATTTATGAATTAATGACGGACGAACTTGTCGCTAAAAATGTTAATAACAATAATCCTCAAAGTGAGAGGATGCGTATAATCCAATAATAACCACAACAAGAGCTACACGAATTTCACAAAGATGCGAGTTACAGATAACCAGTGGAAAGATTGTTATTAACACATTTACACCGCGAAGATGAAGGTGCATTTAATAAGGGCAGCACGACTCAATGGTCACATGCAGTCGATTTACATAATAGCGTTAGGAATTAGAAGTGTGTGCCCTGTACTTTGATTTAAAAGATGTGATTATAGGATAAGCATAAAAAAGAGTAACATCATAGGTTTGGGATATTTAGTGAAGTTGATTGCACGTTAGACCTTTACCTTGTTTCATTAAGATGAAGAGAGGTTGGCGCAGTGCACAAGGTGTTAAATGTGGTGAGATAAAGCTGAAGTTTAATAATAATAAATTTCCTTTCTTCCAAAAAGTTATTGAGAGGTCACACCTACAAAAAATGAAAGCAGCTATAATGGAGTGTAAAAACGTAGGAAGATTTCCATACAATGGTGTTTATTCTTTATGTCTTGTTGAAATTCTGAATCCTATGCGTAATTGTATTGTGTCCTCCTTTATGCAAGCATCCCGAAACAAATGTGAGGTTATCCGTTTTCAATTGCATTTTTTTCAAAGCAGCTATTGAATGGTCAAAACATCCCAGCAGAAATGCCATTCCTCCTTCTTGTAATATATTTTCCAAAAGTTTGTACATTTTTTGTTTTTTTTAGAGGCATTGGCTCATGTTCCATAAACAAACATTAAGTTGTAGATTTTGAACTCGCGCCTAGCTGAAGTTACTCTTGACATTTTAATGATTAATTTCCCGCCTTCGGCATTAGCAATGTTGACGACAGAGGGATTGTTTTCACAGAACTGTCTGATTGTTTTCGCGTGGCTTACATCTCCTGTGACGCTCTGCATACATTAAATTGTCACTCAAGCGCCGGCAGCGGTGGTTTGATGTGAAGATGATGAAAGACATTTTTTCTGTGATAGTAGTAGTCATTTCAAGCTTCTGAGACGGCTCTATTTTTACACATTTACCTGTATAAAGAAATGATGTTCATATCTGACACAGATAATTGAAGCTGATTGGCAGAAATTTTGAAATCATAATTGTCCTAAACTTGACCACACTGATTTGTTGACTACCTGAGCCAACATGATTCTTATTCTTATTATACACGGTGTACGATTAAATTGTAGAATGGTTTGCTGCAGGGCCTTATTAAATATTCGTGAGGGCATAGCCACAATTACCTTTGTGGAACATAATAATTATTATTACTGCTGTTATCGTACCTATGCTGATTTATAATTATTACTTCACTGCAATAGTAGTACACTAAATTCTGCATACAAATTACTATTCCCTTTTGTACTTTCAACTTTTTTTTCAACGTATGTATAAGTAACTAAACTTTGTATACGATTTGGCCTGCGTCTGTCAAGTTTCTTGAATATAATTTATTATGTCCGTTTGCTTACGACGATTATTTTAATTGTTATTTGCATGTATTTTGAGGGTCTCCCATTTACTGTATTTAGTCATCATCATTAGGCACCAGAGGAGTACTTGACTTGACTCACACTGCTGCACAGATGAATGTGGGTGGACTGCTATTGTTTAACTGGTGGTGAAGATGAAAGATAAACTGTATTATAGCCAAGTCCAAAATGCATGAAACAATGCAGATGTGTAGCTGAGCATTTATAGAGATTATCAATGGGTTGATTTTTTATTGCAGGAGTAATCATTACGATATAAATTACCCTATGAGTGGAGAAATGAGTGCACTTGACCGTTATTCAACAGTTTTTGCTATTCGCAGTGCTCACCTATTAAAAAGGAGTAATAAGGGAGCTCTTGGGACTTAATAAATTTCCACTTTTCCTTTCATTGTTTAAAGTTGGTTACATTGAACCTTTTTTTTGAAAATGAAGTGTTTTCATTAGTCGACTATTCCTTTCCGTGAACCTCTTCAGTTCAAGCATTCACGAGTATGTGTGTGAATCGTAAAAACTAGTGTGGTTACATGTGGGAAATGACAAGGGAATGAAATTAGTGGACGCTGCTTACCATTTAATGAGTCATGCACAACTTGTAATTTCTATATGCAAATAAAATGAAGAATGCACTTGTGGTAAATAATACAATGTATACTAACAAGGATGGGCATATGTATAAATTTGAGCAGAATGTCTTTTCTAAAATAGGGTGAATATGCATAAAAACAATGAAATGTTGTTGCTATTTTATAAAAGTGCATACAGATTGTGTGGCATGATGATAATTAATGTGACAAAAGTTGTAGTGTTCGTCTGGGCTAGTTTCACTTTCATTTTTTTACAACAAAACTACATATTGTTATATAATCTAATGGTTTATTGAATAACACGCAAACAATGAAATTCTTCAATACAGAAAATCCTCGAAAAGGATGCGCATAACAATTAATTCGCGTGGGCAGGTTTTAGAAAACGAATCGTCATTTATTATTATTAATTTATTAATAGAATCTGTAATGAAGATGGAAAAGCAGAGCAGTCGCAATTATTTCACAAGTCTTTATTTGTCGTGACATGCAGCATGCAAATTTTCGGATATCTAATTTAACAGAGTGAAATGAAGTTTCCTTTTGTCGGCTGGTAGAACGAGGTAAACTGGCTGAATTCACCCTTTTTTGTGGTTGTGCATCATTATTTACAGGTACATATTTGTCTTGTGTGACTACAAGTTATCAATTTTTTTTCTGAGTTATTCCCAAAAAAGATAAATGTATCTAATTGACAAGTTATACAGAGTTGAAATGAGATAATTTAAAAACCTCCAAAAATTTCTTGCCACAAGCAAGCTACCGTGCTCATTTGGCATGAATGTAAAAAAATGTATCGCATTCATCAAGACAGCATGTTGCTTCCGAAGTCGTGGTCTTATTAATTATTCATGCGTCATAATACGATTCACTTGCAACCCGTCCCAATGCCAATATAAAAAATATGATCACCTCTGTGTGTCATTTGACATTGGCAGCACCTTACGAATAATTACAATTTATTTACTTCACAAGTGTCATCTTCACAGTCTCTTGTTGAATGTACCTCATCCTGTGCTAATCTAGCAGTCAATGCCAAGCAGATGCTCCTTTGCGCATCAAAATGTAAATGATGCGATTACTTCCTCCAACTCTAATTCAATTGATATGGTTCAATCAAACAGAAAATTATAACAAATTCTTTGGTGAGTGGAGTCAAGTACTGTGTAAACTCAAGGAAGAATATCAAGTTGACCTTGCACTTTCTGGATTAAGCATGCATTCTTCTTTCTTGTCCCTCCGCAGAAACAAGAGTCACATTGATTCTACAATACGTGTATAGTAATTGCGAGTTCGACACGCAATTTGGTAAAAAAAAAACATTGGACTTGCTTCACTCTTTAAAATATTCTAATTACACGCTTTTTAGGTGCAGTACATTTTTTATGTACACTTTTATTTTTATTGGGAAGATGTGAGGCAATGATTTTCTGATTCGAGGCTGCTATGCAAAAATGCGTCGAAACATTTTTGTATTGAAGACTGTTCCCTCCAATTTACGTTTCTCTTGCCTTGTTTCCTTAATTAAACCACGTGAACCATCAAACTCTGATTAAAGGTGACAAGCTTTCAAGAAACCTGCTCCATATATTACAAATCTTTAAGCACTATTAACATATTCAAACCACCTCACAAAAAACTCAAATAAAACTGGTGGTGGCGATGATGAGATTCCATAGTTCCAGGAAAAATCATTTTGATTGATTGAATATGTTTGAGTAGGCATGAACTACTTGTTCTATTTCTTGTTTTTTACGTCAGTACAACTTCAACAATTATTATTACTCATTTAAGTCAGCTCCTTATAAATTCATACCTGTGTCCACACGCATCTTGGAACAAGTTGCAAAAAGGGAATAATTATTTTGTTGCTTCATTTGATTTTATTTGATCATCTGCTTTTTTCTTGGTGGCGAGTTTTAAGGTCTTCAACTGTTTAAAAAAATTGAAGAAGAGGATTATAATGATTGCAACAAAAAGGCTTACCTATTCTCATTCTGGATCTTTCATGATTTGATACATTTCTTGTAAGTTGGACGAAGCTCCAATTAAAATGATTCCATCTGATGGTTACAATTCTGTTTACAGAGATTGCTACAAGCGCCATTTCAATTATGATGCATCTTTTTAACAAACCTATTAAAAGGAGATTACGTGTGCGAGCGCATGACAAGGGTACTGGTGAGTATCACCAAGAGATCGTGCCAAAAGTAATCAATCAAGTGGAAAACACACTATACCTTGTGTACTAAACTGCAATAATTTTTTTTGACTCGGTCTGTGGAGCTTTACAACAATACAGAGAAAATGAAGCAACTTGATTTGATGTTGTCATCTTCAAGAGCGCAAGAAGATGACACAAGCGAAGCATCAAACTAGAAAACTTTTTACAAGGTTAATTGTTTACTAGATCAAATCATTTTTTGTAGAATATCTCTAAAAATGATCTGCCCAGTGTCCCTGATATCCACAGGGTAACTTTATAAGTTGGCTACTAATGATACGCCTTTTAGACTGTCTGGTGGTGGCAGTGGTGGTGATCAGTGTGTGCACTTCACGTGTCAACTTTTTTTTTACCATTCCTGGGTGCTTTTTCGAATGAAGCTTAAGTTCAATTCTTCCTTGTCAGGTTGCTGCGTGCGGGCCAGGTTTTGCTACGGCGTAGTTTACAATCTAAAATGTCGTGAATGCCAGCTTAATCGTAGCGACCACATGTAACTCACTAATTAAACTAGTAAATGTGATTAAAATTGGTCCTTCTCTGCTATAATTTTGGACGCTCGAAACACGCCAAAAATCGTTGAACCCCTTCACCATTTTTTTATTGAAAAAACATTTTCTATGTTCAGGTTTTTTTTGTGTAGAGGTATTCGAACCATTCACTTTACTCATTATCGTCATCCATAATATTGTCTTGTTGAGTAAATGTCGCTTCCTTTCATTCATACTTGGAATATGGCAAGGTGGACTCGCAACGAGTTAGAAGACAAAAACGCTAAGGACTAATTTGTC
>JAHZNF010002887.1:0-21170 GCA_027744215.1 Troglopedetes dispersus
CAGTTTCCTGTTACAGTGTGAACTAAGCAGTGAACCATGGCGAAGCATGGGGCTACCCTAAATGCTCATGTCTAAGTGATGATGAAGAGTTGAAGAAATTAAACGGGACTCAGTGTTTATCGTCTTTTTTCTTCTTACTATCGTTTCTTTTTTAACTTCCTGGTTTTTATGATACCACCTCTTCAAAAAAACACGCAAGTGAGGCTTTCCTGGTTACATTGAAGAAAGCAGTTACGGGCAAGAATGGAGATGAGCATGTTGTGCGCTTTATTTATCTGCGATCGCTTCAAGTACCTTTGCCTCACGAGAAAGCCAACAAAGCATAGTACGAGTGGTTTCTTTATGTCTTCTCTAAAACTTATTTTCCCTTGCCAGAGAAAGAGAGCAAAATTACTTGCTGCCACTATGAGTCCTCCAAGACGAGGTGATCGCTTCTCTCAGAGACACTTATTCTAGATGATAAGCGTCGTGGAATGTTTTTAGAAGGAGACGATTTAATTTGTAGCATTTTTCCGTAAATAAACAATCTTCCACGTGCGACGGAAGGCAAACTTGTCTCCATCTTTCCAGCATTCCCAAGTACTGCTCTCAGTATAACCAAAACAGGAGTGTTACTAAATGCAGAGACGCAATCAACCCTAGATAAGCTTCTCATCAGTCTGATTACTGTAGCGACAAAGTGGAATGGAAGGGGTTGCTTTGTCCCATAAAAGTAATAACTCTAGGAAAATAAAGTTGAGAGTTCCTTTATTTTTGCCAAATACCAACTTGCCAGAAACTATTGAAGAAGTACTCACGTGTACTTTCCTTTTTTGGAAATGTTGTGACCTGGTCAACTCTCCTACAATTGCTTTCTCCTTTGCTTTGTGAATTCCGAGTGGAAGGACGCAAAACAAACTTGTTCCCTTCAATAAAAGTCAAGGATGACTTGTCGGAAATCCCTTCTATATTCTTTACCCAAACCATAAAACAAGGGAAACTTGTGTGCTCACTACAAAACTTGAGCATTTGTGATTGCCATGTTTTTGTTTGGTGGAGCATTTTGTTATCGTGATGGTCCTCGCTCTCGCATCACTTCCTTACTTAAGCAAGTTCACTTTTCAAAAGTTTCTCCTCTTTAATCTGGTTTCTCCAAGGTGCTTGTTTGTCGCGATGTCATGCAACAAAAAGGAGAGAAAAATAGGAACACGTCGAAGAGAAAAATCACGGCGAGGTTTTCAGGCGACAACTTTTCCTTGTTTTAATTGAACAAAGTGGAGGAAGGCTTTGAAAGGTTTTTTGGACGGCGTGACAGCCACAATTCTTGATTGTCGAGTTGCTACTTCGCTTCCTCAAGTTATGTTTATGATGATCACATCAGACGGGCAATCAATGGGTTGATGTTAACGGAACAAGTTGTAACTCCTTTCAATGATACACGCTGGTAGATTTTCCTTTCTACTTCATCATTGTGGGTTGGTAACGTGTGCAGAGTAGTGAAATTGTCACAAAAAGAGCGAATCAAAATAAGGGTAGAAAATAATGGAAAGTCTTGTAAAAAACATCGAGGACCACGCAAAAGGCTAATTGATTTCATTGTAATTAAAATTACTTCCCGGTAACCCATTTTTAGTAAAAGAAATCATATATCCATAATACAAAAAGCGAATGCATGTTGTGCCAAATTAATAAATGTTCGGTTCACGCGTTCCGAGCGGTTTAGGCAAGATTAAAAGCAAACCAAGTACTGCGGTACCGTAGTACTAATAACTATTGGTACCTGAGATGATTTTTGAGAAAGAAAATAAATTCTTGAAATTCATAGATGCGTTAATGATATGGATAAATGAATCTTTAAAGAATCATATTATGACTCCTCCTTTGTCAGTGTGGCAAGTGAATGGCCCGCACAAAGTAAGCTTAAATTTTTCAATTGTCCACATTGCAAACTTGGAAATGAACACGGTAATCTCTCGGATGATTGGCAAATAGAAAGAATGTCGAAACAAGGAAACCTTTTTATTCTTCCTTCACATCACACTCATTGTTCGACAAATTTATTCTCCAGCTTTGGAACAAAGTCTAGGTTCAGATTCACCAGGAAGGAAATGTAATGTACTTCATGCAACACAGGAGCTCAGGTTGGGTTATAATTTCTGACTCATGTCATTTCCTCGAGGCGCAACACTCAGCCACAGATGATTCTTATGTGGCCAAAAAAAGCTATTGTATCATCATTGTCATGTTCTGATGCAGACATGAAAGTATACTCTTTGACGGGGAACACGTGACGACACTCTCGAGGAATTAGGGATTCACTCGGAATATTTTCATAATGGTATGTTGGTCGTGTGTAATTCCTCTTCAATATTTTTTGGAGCTGACGGCTTGTCAACTTGTTCGTCGTGGCGATGACGATGATCAAGTGAAACGACAAGCAGGGACGGGAAAAGCAGAGAGAGAGAGATGATTTCACGTCATGTTCCTCTTACCTTTCCCAGAGAGCACGAGAAATAATAATAATAATAAAGACACAGGATCAACCAGATTTCCTCCTTTTAGTCGGAATCCATTATTATTCCATTTTCACTCCGAGGATCAACGTAACGGAAGGGAAAGTGAATAGAAAGTTGTGGCAGTACAAAGGCGGTGATGTCGTGGTCGTGAATGATCCAGTCTTTGACTTTCAGTCCGGTTGTGACATGAGAGCAGAAGTATTATAGGGTTTCCCTTGTAGAATCCCAAAGCAGGGTGGTGAGTAACTTAGAAAATCAAAGGAACTCATTTTCCTACGAAAGAGGCACAAAAGGATAACCTGAGTAATGAGCGGATGTCACTTTTTAATTTAAAAGTTAAGCCCTTTACAAGGACCGAAAGCAACTTAAAATTAGAATTTACGAGTCAAAGTAAATTAGCATGGATTTGAGGGAAACCCGCTTTCTGATTCCTGTCAATAATTTAATAATGCAACAGCTTTAGCTTTCACAGAATTGGTTCATAAAGAGTAGCAATGAAACTTTTTGACTCCACTTCAGTGTCTTTCTTTTGTGAACTTAAAAAAAAAGAAATATTGCGAGGTTGCATTTTGGCAAGGAGAATCATCACAGGTGTGGTCGGTATCAACTCCTCCAGCCTTTCATAATTGAATTGACAGATAGAACTGAAAACTTTAGTATTTCATCCATTTTCTCTCGTACATCCAAATCCAGGATTACCGTTGCAAAGTAATATTTAAATTCCTCTGTCGTCTAGAGCAACTTGATTTTCTGGGAAGTGCTGCCTCACTTTTTCTTGACTCTGAGTACAGTGAAGAGATACACTGAAGTCTATACAACTTTGGAATTTTCCCGATATGGAAATTTTTTTATTGGTTGCTGGAATGATATGCAAAGAAAGACAAAGAGAAAAAAAGTTGTAAAGCGTTATGAACTCATTAATTCTGTGTTGAGTTGGAATTTTCTTGGGTACAGAAATATTTTAAGGAAAAAAAGTTCCCTTTATTCCTGCTGTGATGGTGTCGGTGCTAAAGTAAAAGTTGAGGAAGTAACCAATGTATGCATATTTCTTTCACATTTTCATTTTGGATACTTTTCCATCGATCCCGTAAAAACTTTTCTGCTCCATCTCGGCCCATTTTCCCCCAAGATTCCTCACCACTAATAAAATCTTTTTTATGGTTGGTATTGCAAGAAAATCAAGACATTCACTTGTACAATCTTTTGTAAAATGATAGGACTGCGGTGAGTGGAGCAGAGCTAAGGATATCTTTTCTTTTCTTCTCTTTGAAATTGCACACTTGTTATATTTTATTTTCCTTTTCTACCATTCTTTTACCTCCAATTCTCTAATAGAATTTTCACAACCTCGAAAAAAAAATCATAAAAAAAGTTCCGTCTTTTCTATTCGTTGCAGGAGAAAAAAGGTAAAATATAATTTGTTCCATTTCATCCTCCACACACATGTATCCATTTTTTTGTTAAGTGGTACAAAAAAAATGTGGGAGGCAAAAGTCAAACAACGTGAACAAGCTCCATTTCTTCCTTTTGGAGTGACTGGATGAGTGAGTACTGAGTGCATATATTCTATAAATATGTGTGCTCCCTGGCATGCCTAGATTTTTGGTTCACTTGGCTCATGCATCATCAAGTTGAAGTCTTACGTTGAATGTAAAAAAATATCCATGAAGGAAGGACGGAAAAGGAGGAAGGACTTGACTTACATTTTTTTCCTTCTTCCTTCCTCACTCATGTTGATTATGACTGTACATGATTTCAACTTGTATGTCTTCACTTTTTCCCTCTCATTCCACAACTTTTTCCAGCAAAAGCTCGTCTACATCATCCGATTTTTTTTTAGTTTCATCTCCTTCGTCGCCGTGCTTCTTTCCAAGTCAAAATCCATCTTGAGCTATTTTTCCTTGGTCCGGAGAGTGGTCTGGAATGTACCTGGTCTCGTTTCCATCACCCCGCCTACCTTTTCTCCTAAATCCAAAATTTATGCGATCAAGTCAGAAAGAAACGTCATTTATCATATGCACTCATATAGGTAGGAAGTGTGCAGAGAGTCGTGTATCTTTTTCCTCACATTTTTTTTACTACCCATATTCTCTCTTGAAAAAAAGGAAGGAAAATCCCACATTCCTGGAAAGTTGGATTTCATACGTGTACTTTCCTCTGTACACCAGCTCTGCTCTCCCAATTTTCTCAAACTTTTTGTTATCCACTCATTCACATTGTTAAAAATGATAAAATGAAAAATAGTAAATGGGAGGGAAGGGAGGAAGGGGAACTTTATTACATTTAGATACTCGATAAAAAAATTTGTGGAACAATACCTGATCGCACTACTTACTAGTAGGGCTACTACTACTACACCTAGCTTATCATTATCTCGGTTGAGTGGAATTTTGCAAAAAAAAAGAGGAAGACCAGTGTCACGCTCACATCCAATACACACAGTGATCTAGATGATAATCTTTGGAGTCTGTGATCATTTCGTCCACCCAACCGATTTTTATTCGTTCGTCGTCACTCCTCCATACTCCACCAGTACAGTATACGAACAAAATGTTAGAAAATCCACCATGAGAAATCAACTCCTATCCCATTTGGTTTTAGAAGACAATCAAGTCTGTAATACTTTGTGCAATGCGCACGTAAGTAGTATAACGAACAAACATGATTATATTATACTTTTTCCAAAATAAGAAAGTAGAGTTGGAGACGGTGTCCTTTCAAAAATTCAAAAGGCACAGAAGACGAAGGAGCAAGGATGTGATTTTTTGTATAATATGCAGAGTTGGAGAGAGAGAGAGAGTATCTCTCTGAGTGTGCATAATGGGAGGTAAGGGAGACCTTGAAAAATTGTACATGATAATAATCCGTCCATGTGCGCCTGCATACATGTTTATGAGCTACTTAAACACAATGACTTTGATATTGCACGTCGTGTCGCCGTTGTCATTCCACCTGGAACCCTCCATTTTTTTCTCCAGGAAAAAACGTAAAGTAGAATGCATTACGCACGCCAGTTCTTGTCTCGTTTTAATATGCAAGATTTTTTTTGTTCGTCTTCCTTCCTTCCATTTTTTTCCTATTCCGTCTTATTAATCTTTCATGGTATTGCATGGCACTGATACATTCCCTTTTCTCTTGCTTCCGTGTGCACACACACACACACACAAAATGAAAATCTAAAGAAGAAGCTTTCCGTTTTCTTCAACGTAAAAGAAAAACCAAGAGACGGATTTTTTAAAGCAGAGTATATGACATGTCATCTCACTCTCACGACATAATATAAAACTTTTTTTTCTTCCTCCTGCTCCCCAAAAACTATCCACCGAGTGGAAAAAATACATTACGGAGGAAAGGAGAGTGGAATTGTTACAATATTATTTTTTTAACTTCTCTCTACTTTGGAGACTGACATGGTACTATACTGTGTCGTGTAATGTGTCTCAGGTTGGTGGTGCTCATTCTCGAAAAAAGGCCTGATTGCTTCTTCTTTCTTTTTCCTGCACAGATGAGCATTGAACAAAAAAATTATGATTTGTCCCGTTTCCTCTGTCTGCACGCGCGTAATATTGTACTAAAATTTGTGTGTGGGTGTCGAAAAAAAGAACACATGTTTGGCCGGAATTATTTCCTTCATAGTACACTCATATATGTACCAAAAAAAAGGCCTGATTGCTTCTTCTTTCTTTTTCCTGCACAGATGAGCATTGAACAAAAAAAATTATGATTTGTCCCGTTTCCCCTGTCTGCACGCGCGTAATATTGTACTAAAATTTGTGTGTGGGTGTCGAAAAAAAGGAACACATGTTTGGCAGGAATTATTTCCTTCATAGTACACTCATATATGTACCATGTATATATGTACCACTCTCAATATTACTTTCCATGTATTCTTTTTCCTCTACTTTACCTACTTAAATATGAATGCATTCATGAATGGAAAGAATGGGGGAAAGCTGCGGATAGAAAGAGGGAAAAAATGAGCTCTCCTTTGCTCCAGCTCCAGCAAATTGCACACATTCTTCCTGGGAAGAAGAGGAGAAAAAAATGTATACTCGTGCAGGTTTTTCTTGACTCAAAAGTACATCGTCCTCTCTCAGAAGGGAAATGCGACGACCATTATTATCTTGTACTACTTATATATTTCCTTTCTCAGTCAATGTCAAACTTTCCTTTTTAACTTGAACAGGAGGAGCACACCAGTTTGACAGAGATACATACATTCTCATAAAAAAAGTTGGGATTGCAAGGCTTACTCATTTTCCATTCTTCAAAACATGATTGTTGAAGAAACCTTTGTGGGCTGATAAGAGAGTAGGTGTAGCTCACATTATTATTATAAGATATTTTTAGCTCTAAAAACCCAACATAAAATAGTAACCTAAGCGCAAGATAGGAAAAAGAGAGTAAGTGACTCATTCACAACAAGTCAATCGTTGTCTTATTTTACCGGTGCAAAAGTGCTCGCAGAAAGAGTAAAGTAGCGCATATGTAGCCAAGATAAAATAAGAAATATGATCACTCCTCCTGCAACAAATAGATAAGTAGACACACGTGGTCTCTTTTTCTCATCTTTCTGCACTTCCCTCGCTATTTTTATTAGAGAGCTTCTTTGAACGTCAGATAATATCTACATATAGATATTTTTTTTCTCCTTTGTTGTCGCTGTTTCAGCGAAAAAAAAGTTTACTTTTTTTCGCGTGGTGGATATCATTATTATGATTATGTTGATGGTATCCGAGCAATTTGCTAAAGGGATAAGTGTACAGTGAAAAATATGGTATAACGCGGTAGATATTAATACCGCGTGCGCACACATACACACAAAAGAAAACAATCCGGAGAGAAAGTGACGATGATATATTTGGCAGTGACAGAGGAGGACGAAAATATAAAAATTTGTGGCTTGCATGCAATTTGTTTTGTCAACTTTCGCGTATATACTGAAGCTCTTGAGAAGATGAAAGAGATATGTATTTCATATTTTCCGTACATTTCTGAAAAACTAGGATTTTGCTGAGTTGCTTCGAGAAAAGAAAAAAGAAGAAGCACAAACTTGTCTTGTAGTAGTTTTCTATCTGACACGGTGTTCATTTTTTCTTAGTGCCATGATATTTAGGTATATGAAAGTAGCCAGAAAAAAATATAACTGAAGAATGGGGAACTAAACTCATCCGAATATTTTGTTCATACCGGTCTCTTCATTGCAAATAATGGTCGATTTCAATATTGCCGCAGTACCTGCCTCTGACAGGGACACTCATAAATCAAGACTCTCCAGGAAAAAAATAAAGCACGAAACCTTAATAGTAGTAGAAAAAAATCAAGGTATCCTATTTCTTCAAAATACTTTTTGGAATAGGCAAATGTCCAAAGATGCAACTTGCTACTTACCTGTCTCCAAAAAAGAGAGAGAAAATGGAGAAATTAATAATAGTGCTCACGAAATGGATATGTAATACTATAAATGAAATGGAGATAAGGAAGATGCTGCCTTGAAGAAGTGGGGGAATGAAGCAATATTAATTTTCCAAATATGGTGATAATGCTTTTGAGTAATGTGTTTTAGTTATCACGGGAAAGTGGTGGAGAAGTGTAACAAATTATTTTTATGAGAAACAAATTTGCATATTTTGACAGAACCTAATATCTCACAAGAGAAGAAATCCTTTAGTATGGCTAGCTGCTTCCGGTTCTACTTCGCCATTTGTCAACTACATTTCCTTAATTTTTCTCAAGTGCATCTTTCCGTTGAAAAGTGCAAGGTTAAGCTTCTTTTTTAAAAGAAAAATATGAATGGTTTTTATGTGTGGACGCTGACACAAGACTATTTCTCTTCGCCATGTGGAAAAACTTAAAGCTGTAGATTTTCCCATGATAGAATGTACCATCACTTTAGGGAAGTTGAGAAGATAACCTATATTTTTTATTCAGGAAGGCAACGCTCCAATTCCCAGGCGCTGGGCTACTTAATTTTTCAAGGAGCGAGAAGTACCGCTTTTCCTCCAACAGCCTGTCGTATTTCACAACAAGACAGCGCAGTAAACAAACGTTATTACGTGGGCTGTCATTTCACTTTCTTTGCTGCATTCATACTATATTTTCTCACAGAAGATACTTTTTTGTCCACTATTTGGTATTTTCCATGTGTCCTTCCGAAAAATTGTCACTAGAAAAGAAAATGGTATTTCTAGAAGTTATTTCCTGTCCTTCCAACAGTTGTCCTTGTTTCACTTTCTCTCGATGGCATTCAGAATTTATTTATGTCACACATGAAAACACGTCGACACGAAGCCTTTCTTGGAAAATAAAACGGGAAAGTTTTTTTTATAGTTTTTTGTCGGCTGACCTTGCCCATTCGGAAATCCTGCGAGAGCCTTCGAAAATATATAGGGACTTTTGCGGAGTTCAAGAACGCCAAACGCGTACTTCAAAAAAAGTGCTACTACAGTTAGAAATTGTCTGAAACATGGGGTTCATCTATTTTTTGAATAATTTGTTTGTGGATAGAAGAAGTGAAAGCTGGGTTTACAAGGGAACTGAATCTGATTGAAAAAAATATGAAGTTAAAGAATCTCCGATGATCGAATTAATTAATTGATTATTCCTAATTTATTTTTTTCCAGAGTATCTCATGTCTTCACCATATCAGCCAAAATCACCTCTGCCAATGGGAACGGCATTGGCAACCGCCAAAAAGCTCTTCCAGAGTGACAATCTTCAGACGGAAACGGCCGACTCGAACAGTACTCTGAGCACCCTGCCCAGTCAAGCAAGGTATGTAGAAACAAGTAGCTTAACAAAAAAACTATTTTCTTCAAGTTTCAAGGAAATTATCTACAAGCGTCCAGAAAGTGTATGGATAAGCAAGCATCTCACCAGTAATGTGCAATCATGTATGACTAAGAACTTTCGCACAAGCATCATACTTTCTCAGAGTGTGAAAAAGCTTGTGCTTGTTATATCCATGCATAATAAGCAGTTTGTAGGAGCCGCTCGCCCACCCACATAAAATAAATTCTAGTGGACTTAATGACTACTCTGAGAGGAAACACCGGAGAAGGCAGTTTTCCCAGTTTCACTCTTTTCTCTTCTCACAGAACTGAAGAAAGTATACATAGAAGGAATCATGAGTGGACATGCATGCCAGGATTTTTTAATGGAGGAATGTGAGTAACGTGCAGGATACACATTACACTCATACTTCTTTGCAAAACACAGACAGCGTGTTTACTCGAAATTGTTTCCTAAATCCTAAAAGAGTATTACAAAAGGCATTTTATTAAATGTCCTCGAAAATCAATTTTTGAGTGCTTGAGTCGGTCGGACGGACAACTTGAAAATTTAGAAAAGAGATAATATTGTTTTCGGTAAATGTACATTTGCGCTGCTGACTAAACAAAAAAAAAGGAAAGAAGACTGCTGCGTATGTACGATTTTATAGAGGGATGAATGCTATGTAGCATTTAGCTGAGTTTGCGTGCCCAGCATTTCCAAATAGCTGAAGAGAGTTTGTGAGACTGGTGCTGGTAATGCTACAACAACGCCAGCAACAAAATAAACTGATGATGCAAGACAACAACAAAAGAAGGAAAGAAAAGTGAGCTGGTTCGCAAACCGAATAGTAAAACGTGTACATCCATTGATATTCATGCAAGAAGCAAGCTTGAACCAAAGCACTCCTTTCTCTTCTTTTTTTTCTAAAAATATAGATCTTGGTAAAAAAAAACAAGACAAGGCAGGCTGGCTTCAACGAGAGGGAAATGGAGAGAGAGAGAGTCAAATTGTTTTGTGTGGCTCAGTCACTTTTGCGAATGCCTCACCAAGTGAAACCACTACTTAACACTCACACACACGAACACATAATAAGTAGTATTATTTATAGTTCCTATTCTTCCACGAAAATGAAACAAAAAAGTAGGCAAACATCTACATACAATATACTCAAATATACATAGGTGATAAATTTTCGAAAAAAAAAACTGGTAGGAGCAAAATAAACGAATGGTTATCTTTTGCATAAATGTTGTAGGTGTACAACTTCAGATACAGTTAACTCGTCGTGCTTTGAAGAAACAGCTATGTTTCATATCACAGGAGAGGAGGTAGGAAACTAAAACTGGCGAGTTGCTAGTGGTGGTGAACACTGGTGAAGATGATGACGATAGCTCCATCCTATTATTATCCGTTCCTACCATTACCCTGGCACTTTCATCATGCAAAAATACTTTTTTTTCGCAAAGGGGCAAAAAATGATTCGTTAAGATTGCGATAAAATGATGTACATTTTATACCATAATATTTATTAGAGTATCTGTAACAGCATAGTAGCAAAAACATGTAAAGTGGCTACATTTTTTTCTTTAATACATAGAAACAAAATGTGTGCTACTAACAAATTATAGCCCCACATAAAAATATGTAGATCTGCATATAAAAAATATATTATATGATCATAGTGATCTGTGACAACATATATGAGAGAAGGCGTGATGAGGGCCACAAACTGTTCCAGTAAATGAATGGAGTATCCTTTTCCCCCTTTTTTGGAATGATATTTTATGCAAAGTTTACATAGTAAATATGTAAATTGGCTATGTGTTTGTACAATATGTACACACGTAATAAATATAATGCACACATTTTTGCACATGTGTGCTTGCTGAAGTGCTACAAAAAAAAGAAGGAAAGGGAAAAATAGCTGCATGAAGCTAAATATTTGTTAGATGGTTTTTAGAGAGTCAAGAGAAAAAAAAAGATATCATGAACTTATCGCAATTTTCTTCTTTATCTTTTTATGTTTAAATCGATGACCCAGAAACATCTCTCACCCACACAAATTCATAATGATGGTCCCAGCTCGCAGAAGAGAAAGAGGAAAAAAAGGTAGTGTTCAGAGTAAAAAAACAGCATTGGAGTCAACATCGACGCTAAAAGAACAGGACGCACCCACACTAATACTTTCATGCACACGTTTCTGTATGCACAACCACTTTTTGCAAAACGAAATTCCCTGTTGGCAAAAAAAATAATCGCAGTGCTGCCTGCTGATATTTTGGTATGTGTGCGTGAAGCTAAATAGTGGTGTGCTCTCATTCATATCGAGAGCATGTAAAAAAGTTGCTGGCTCTTTTCTCACTTTTTTCTCTTCTTCTGCATAGCAGCAAATAGCAAGTAGGCACACGCTGAGCGAGAAAGAAAGGAAGAAATGGAACCTTTTTTATTTCGTGAAAAAGTAATAAACATAAATGTGTACATAAATGGGAGTATGGCTTCCGCATGCATGGTAATTTCATGATCAAGACCAAACCAAGCTTTCGTCCTTGCTGGAGCTAAAATGCTATATAGTGGTTCGTGGATGTGCTGTTTCATATTTTGTTACCACATTTGCTGCAAGAGGCGATACTGTGAAAAGAATGGTCGGATATCTCCCGTCGTCCTACGTAATACACTGGGAAAAGAAAGCAAATTGGAGAAGCGAAAAAGCACTGCATTTTTATTCTTTTCAATTCTTTGGAAAAAAGTAGTCTACAAAAGTAGAGTTTTGCCAAGTACTTGGCTTTATCTGCACATAATCTTTTTAGCTGTGTACAACAATCGTATCCATTTCCAAAAGAGAAAGAGGCACGAGACACTTTTCGGATGTTGAGGTAGGTATGCAGTAGTGAGTGAATATTACACTGCTCCATCCGCTTTTTGTCTGTCTTCCATTCATGCCCCACATCACATTGTCGTCCTCAGCCAAAAAAAGTGGAGTTTTTATGGCCTGTATGTGTCTATATGTTGATGGACTATTTTTAAAACAGTTGTTCAGTGTGAATTCGCTGGGAGGATGATGATGAGGCTGAATGGTCACGAGATAATATGAAATTCAGAACATGCCTCTGTTCAGCAAACCACGACCGCCATCAAGAACCAGTGCACATCCGGAGACAGGGAAAATCCAGACCAGGCACATTCGCACACAAAACACAATACAATGGAAAATCGTGTCATCCTTTCTTCTTTTTTCCCCAGTAAGGCAGAAGGGAGCAACAATAAAAAATCAGAGCAGGCAGAAGAGTCCTCTGAGTTAGATCAGAAGTGTAGGAGCGACTGTGAAAGAAGCGAAAAGGATTTTCCATGGGACAAGAAAAAAAAAAGCGAAACTGAATTGCAAATCAAATCAAGAGAAGGAAGACAACAAAGTAGGGCGAATGAATAAACTTAGACTGGTTCCGCTCAGAATAAAATGAACACAGTCAACTCCAAACTGCGAAGCAGGAACGGGGGAAAATGTAAAATACTTCTTTGTTCGCTCCTACTTCATTTCTTGTATCACTTTTTTTCTAAATTTTGAAAGCGAAGGTGGGGAAAATTGCTGCAAGGCTGTGCTGTGCACCATGACATTTTCCTATCGCTCTCCGAAAAAAAACCATCTTCACCCAGAAACCATGCATCCCTTCCCTGCCGCTTTTTTAATTCTTTGCGACCTTATTCCACGGATCCCAAACGATGCTTGTGGACATTTGATAACACATTCTTTCAAAAAAGTTTGCACAAAAACGAATATAGGACGGGAGAACATTGTTATCGGCTGAAAATATTCCACCACAATTTCATCCATAATTTATTGGTACAAAGCGGGAGAACGAAAGATATTCAAACTAACGAGGAACAAAAGATCTACGTTTATATATCTTTACTTTTGATGGAATGTAAAAATTAACCAGAGTGGATCATACAACAACCCTTTCATGTGACCCATTTTTTCCGAAAACATTATTGTCTCATTATAATAATCAACAATACCAACCAACAATCCTCATGGCATAGATGAGGCTCCGTGAAGGCATATTATTATTATATTATTAACACATTTCACAAAAATACTCCATCCAATTCTTTTATCTGGAATACGTATGTCATATGCTTGTAAGTTGCAGTGCAGGATTCGTGTCAACTTGAATATAGCTTCATGCGCGCCTCCATCATCTGAGCGCAAAATAATGTCCAGTGTCTACCTTTTGTTACGTCCCCTGACATGTTTCGTTGAAAAGTGCAGTACGATCAAAAAGAATTTGAAATAAAAAACGGACAACGAAACAAGAATGGCGAGACATGAAAAAATAGTAATCGTGTCGACTAAATAGTACACGAGACGCTCAAGGTTTGTGCACACAATAATAATACAAGTGTGTCGGCTGGAAAAGAAATGAACGAGGCCATCGGTGGAGCAGAGCAGAGGTAGAGCTCCATTGTGAACAGTCATTATCAGAATGTATATATCTCCCGGCGTGCTCTATTGTCTCATATTATTGAGATAAAATTTTTATGGTGTACTGTTACCATGAACCAATTCCAGAAACAATAAACTGCTCCATAGTCGCTGAATAATGGCTGTTTTTATTTGCCTTAAAAGTACTTGCCTTTTCGGTGAGCTCTTATAGAACTTGGCCAACAACAACGACTATTCTGATCTTCAATATATATTTTTTTCACTTTTCCACTCATGAAAACAAAAGGTGCGACAGGCATATTATTACTGCTATGGTCGCTGTTGCTTTCACTAAGATTCTGGCAGAAGCACTTATCTTGAAGCTTGTTTTTTGTCGTCATGTAGCACAATTTCAAAGTTTCCAGCGGTGGAAGGACCTCAATGGTTGGTACGGTGCATTTTCCAGCTGATGTGTGCTTTACTAATCGTTGTGGTCTCATTCAATGGGAGATGCAGTGTTGGGTAATTTTCTAAGTGGAAATTAACAAGGATTTTATGCCAGCAAGAATTATTAGATATTTACTTGACAGCTAGCAACGAAATCATTATCCAAATATACATAATGCTTTATCAGATACCAGACGTGAGATACTCTAAAAAAGGAGGTTCATTCGGCTTCAGTTATTTAAGTTTGCCAAAAGTGGGGAAAAACGGCTTTACAGAGAGAAGCAAACTGATTTGATTGGAGGATGAAATCTTCTTGTAAAAATCTGTGTGCATATATGTATGTAATATTATAGTATGTATTTGAGTGCGAGCCTCTTCCTTATTTGAAATTTTTTGTCAGGAAATTGGCTTACCAATCCAACAAATTACTACTATGTCCGGTGGGACTCTTGTGCGAGAAAACTAAGTTATTTGATAAAGTTGAAGACGATGCTAAAGTAAAGGGAAGTAAAATTAAGAGGAAAAGGCTTGTCGAGAATCGATGTGTCTGATTGTGAGCACGAATAAAAAAAAAATATGTGTCTACCTCTCTTTTCTTCAGGAATGATGATAACCGGGCCTGCACTCCCTTGCATAATGGAGTGGGCTGTCTGGCAAGATAGAGGTAAAATAAATGGATTCTTATTTCCTCTTCAAGTCTTTCCAGAGGAAGTTTCCAATTGCTCGCTCCGCATTCCTGTCTTTTCCTCCACACAGTTTCCTCAACCAAACCTCCTTCTTCTTACAACTCTGTATCGAGATATCTTCGCTTCTTAAACTTTCTCTCCTTTATCGTTTTTCTCGAAAGCGAATTGGGCATGGTATATACTTACCGTACGATTTTATTGACTTGCTTGTTTACCTCGCACATTTCTTTCACTGAAATGATTTAAACTAATAACAGTATCGTGCCCACTTACGTGTATCGGATTCATCTTTATTCGTGTGACTTTTTCCCACTGACTGCGATTACATCTTCCAGTCCAGGTTGTTTTGGCACAGCTTGAGCAAGTAACAGAGACGCAACTATTTTTGAAGGGAAAGTGAACTGAGGCAAAGTGTCTACAGATTATTGATAAAAGGAGACAGCACACTGTTCAATTCAAAATGGCGAAACAATTGCTCCTTCTTTGTATTCATCAGCATAATATTTTCCATACTGACAAGAGCAACGGGTCACTAGTGAGTTCACCCCCAGCACTCCCTCTTCATTTTAAGTTCAAATAGCTTTATTTAAATAATTTATTGAAAAGAAGAAAGGGAAATGGAAGGGTTTTGTATACTTGCATAGTGTGCTTATCAAATTATATAATTCACTCAGGTCCAGCTTAACAAAATAAGTTGAGACAGGGTAGGGCCAGGAAAGTAAAACTTATTGCACTCCTTTTCTATTTAAATTATCTCGGCCAGTTTCGCCAGGCTAGGCATTAAAAATTGCTTTGGAATTTTTTTCCCTGTTTCGAGAAGGAGACATTCAGACGGAAAAGTTTCTCAACCTTGTTTACGCACGCACACACGCAAAGGAAGGCGGAGCTGGAGTCCGCCATGATTTTGTTTGATTTAAATCAACCCGTGACTTTGGGAGTCGTAAGGATGGACAGGCGGACTTGAGAGAGCAAAATCTGTTTAAAATTTGATCAACTTTCACTTTANTTGTTTACGCACGCACACACGCAAAGGAAGGCGGAGCTGGAGTCCGCCATGATTTTGTTTGATTTAAATCAACCCGTGACTTTGGGAGTCGTAAGGATGGACAGGCGGACTTGAGAGAGCAAAATCTGTTTAAAATTTGATCAACTTTCACTTTATCTCCGTGTCTTACTCCCGACCTTTTCTCCTCACTCAGGTCGAGAAAGGAAGTTTATCTGATTTAACAAAGTTTTTCCTTCCTCTTTATTTCCTAAATTGTGTATTTATTATTTCGGACGGAAAACAAGTTCTTTGGCCTTTTCCTTGAACAAAAAAATCTTTGCCAAAAAAACGAGTGCGTGAGCAGAGCTAAAAAGCTATAATATGAGCATAGGAGACTGACTAACAATGCTAAAAAAAACTCCAGAGGTTTTAGTAAGTCGTGAGAAAAGAAGGAGGAGAAGAAGCACAACTCAAAGTCACAAGAAACAACATTGTGTTTGTTAATATCAGATGATTAAAGTGTTCCTAATGAATTTACATGGATACATGAATTAGTCCACGTCCTCTGTGCAAAACAAAAGAAAACAAAAATTCGGGAAGAAAGTTTAATGTGAAAATATGCATATATATTTATGCATACACCTCCACATTTTTATGCCTTGCATCCATGATATGAATAAAAAAAATTTCGTTCAATCTGCATTAGCTAAAGTACGACAGAAAAAAACGCAAGAGCGCCATTGTGCTTTTTGCCGAAAATGAAGGGATTGATTTCTCTTGTTCTTTTTTAGTTAAAATTAAATAATTTAAAAAGAGAGGAATGGAGACAGGCGAGGGAAAAGGTTTCATGAAGCTGAGAACCCCCCGAAGATCTCATTAGTGTTGTGCCTCCTTCCACTAACACAAGAGTAAAAAAATAGAAAGTTCAACTTGGGAGAGTTCCTCTTTCCTTGTGCTCCTTTTTCCTGTTCGTAATGATGATGACGCTGATAAGGAAAAGGAAGTAATACAAAATGAGAGTTTGAGCATGACCAAGAGAGAAGACGATACTGTTGTTGGAACTCCTTCTCTATTTTTTTCGAAGGGAGTAAAAAAACCCTTTTCTACATAACAAAAGCAGGAAGTAAAAAAAATTCCCGGAGAAGAGAGCAGTAGACCCAGCGTTGTTTGCGGTTTATGGAGAGCAAGTAATCCGGAAAAGAAAGGAGCGCAACCCAGCAAAACGCAAATCATTTGATGCTCCATGGAGAGATTAACGAGCTTCGTTCCAGCCAACTTGCTCATTTTCCAAAAAAAAAGCTAGGTTAACGAATGAGAAAGGCAAAAAAAGAGCAGATGCAGTATCAGCATGCAAAGCCACTGCTCCTGATGCCCACGCTCCACATGAGTGCTACTTATTTTTTTCCGCTGGTTTATGTTGTTTACATGTTTATAAAATCACCACCAGTTTATTTGAAACCACACCACTGTGAAAAAATAATATGAAGCTGGGTGCACAAAGCTCAGCGAGTCCGAAGTGAGTTTAAATAAGTAACTAACTAGGAGGACTGCAGATCTGCATGGAAATGGAGTCGTTTCCATGATCTTCAGGATCAGCGAGAACACCCAGATTTTTATCTGCTTTTTCTATTTTCTATTACGCATTTCATTTTCCGCAAGGCTCCCAGGTTGTAGTGTTCAAGTGTAAAGTTTTTTTTTCCTTTGACTGGGTGAGAATTCTAGAGATGGAGGGAATTTGAGAGAGCGCGAAAATGAGTGACATGACTTTGGTCTTTTTTTTGTTTTGAAGCCCAGATTAAAATTTATGGTTGCAACGATGATCATAAAAGTTTTTTTTAGCAAAGTGAAATTCATCATCAGAGACTCATCGGTAATTGGTGTTCATGGTGAGCAGCGATTAGAGAAACATGCACAAGTTATGATTTCAACATTTAATAAAATAAAACTAGATAAATCCTAGGGATTTTACCTTATACATCACGCCTCCACTGGGATTCTTCACGTGTGTATTTTAGGTATTTAATATGTACAACAATACCCTTGAAATACCCAAGTTGGGCTCATCTTTACTTGTCAGATTTGAGTTATAAACGAGACTGTGTCACAATAATAATTCATTTGTGCATTGTCTCCTCGAGTTGGACATATTCTAAATTGAGTGCAAAATTTGGGTCACACGAACACTCTGCATGCAGTTCTCACCAAGTCACTGATAAAATGACAATGCTCACCCTTAATATTAATTATTACTTCATTCTAAACTTTGCATGCGAAAAAAATTCACCATGCTCCAAAATGCATATACACCACTTAATGAATTTGTTCTCTCTAGCTTTGGATTATCCAAGTGGTAATGCCTATGTATAAGAGTAATAAAAATGATGATAAAACTTGTGTGTATGTTTAATCAACTCATCCAACTTTTCTCACTGAAAAGTTTGTTCATTCTCTGTTGATGATGATGATCATGATGGTAATGTGGTGATGCGATACGGCACTGAAGGGAAGTGTCTATCTTCCTCATTTTTTTATTGCTCCAACGCAATCACTTCAATTACGCCAGCAGTGAAGTCGAAGCAGTACGGCACTAGTGAAAAGTAGCACAATTCTCTATCTTTTGCAATTTTTAACAAGTACACACATTATTCCATAATCCGATTGCTGCAATTCTAAACAAGATACCCTTATCGAAGCATTCAATTAGTTGGAGCAAAAAAAAAACAGAATTTCGCCCAGTTTCTCCATTAAACCTATCATGTACGTATATTGCCCGAAAAAAAGTTATCGAGAAAGTGATACTTATGCACCAGAATAAAAAAATCAGGCCAGGAGGCATCCATCAGTATAACATTTTTGCCGGCCTTTTCCCTTGGCTGACATAGACAAATGAGCGGACCCTTGGAAAGTGAAACATACATGTATATCAGATAATTGCTTAATTTATATATGCCTTCCACATGCAAACAAGATATGAGAGAAGTAAACTACAGCACTTCTCTTTTCCTGACTAAAATCCAGATGAGTTTAGCCCACTAGAAATACTTTTGCTAGAAAATCTGGAAAAAGGGGAAACAACGGCCACAGTATTTAGAACTGTAAAAAACAACAATGAAAGAAGCGAGGGTCTCGTCTTTTCGCTGGATTTTCGGAGAGAGTCCTCCTTGCAAGCGTTGCTGTATTTACAGAGAGGAGGACAAAAAAATGCAACAGGGACGCTGCTCTGCTACTCTAGCAAGATAAATTAGTTGGTAAATCCCTGTGTCCATTAGTCATCCTACCGTCCTTGCTCCGTCGTCTTGGTCCTTTTATTTTTGTGATGGTAAACAAGCCGCCGTTCAAAATTTAAGAACGCTGGGAAGCTGAGGGGGAATGATTAGTTTATGGTAAATTATATAATGTTTAAAAATTATATATACGTATTTGCATGAAGCATGATAGATATGCATAATCATAAAATTGCATAAATAAGGATTTTTATAATAATTTTAAATGGTGGGCTAGTCCGAGGCAAAATAATTTATTAATGTGTTCGTGATATTAAAAACCTTGGGAAATATGATTATACGAATGAGGAAGAAAGTGGATCCGACGTTCCATTCATTTTCGCATTATCGGGGCAGGCTTCTTTGGCATTCATTTGGGGAGAAAAGGATATCAACAACAACAGCGGCTCAGATTATTATGCCACTTGATGCTGCTTCCTAAATTGCCCTTGGAATTCTAACAATGTTTGTTGCTCGTCCGAGAGGAAAATGGAGGTATGGAATAGGTACATCCTAATACACAATCTAGTTGTTTCTCCGAAAGTGGTAAATATTTTCCTGCAGTAAATTCACGATCTCGCGAGGGCATGTAATGTCTACATGTCCAAGCTGATATGTGACAAAAACATGTTACGGGTTGCTAACTCTGTCCTTTAAATTTCCCAAGACCGGACTGATCAATTCCGGTGCATTTTATTCGATGCTCCAAGCTTTCTCTTATTTTTTTTTCATCCTTCCTCCTTGAGACTAGTTCCCACTTGTCTGTGTCAACTACCTTGTTTTGAGTGTAGTCTTTTTTATGATTATGTGCACATTATTACATTTTGAATTTGGGCGATGAGGTCGTGTCTGTGATGTCATCAAGTCGTGAAGTGGATACATATTTTTTTCTTGTAAATTACATGTTTCGCTGCAACATTCCTGACTTTTCCCAGTCATTCATTCATTCACTCTTTCATTCATTAGTGAATGTTCATCCACTCGAAGACAAAATTGCAATATTGTGCTTTGAGGCGAAAAAGTGGAGGACGAGAAATAGAAGAAGGAATGTTATAATAATCTTCTATATAGTTTTACTCGACATGATACAATATTTCTTTCATATTTCCTCTCCAGCATTTTCTCTTGAATCCTTGCCTAGTCTGTGTTGAAAAGAAACCCTTCAACCCTCTCGGAAGACTCCCTCCGGACGGGTGAATATCCCATCCTGACTAATATTTCAAGTGGTGAGGAGCAACATGCAAAAAAAAGAGTTGAAGGGAGGAAATGATTAGATTAACAAGAAAATTTTAATCTCAAACGTGAACTCTTTTCTCACATCTCCGTTGCGGTGATGATGATAACGTATTTATGCGTGGCTACACAAGGAATGCTACAACAAGCTACATATACATAGCTCCTTTTATATATTTCTTGACTCTTGCACTTTCTTTTTTTTCGGAGTCCCCTGAGCACAACTCCTTTGGCTCAGCTTTCCTTTTGTGAAGGTATCGGTGAGTCCAAAAAATACGGCTAGAATTTAGACTCGGAAGAAGGATTAAATTTCATCAGGAGGGGTGTATTTTTGTGGGAGAAAAAGGGTGAGAGCAATTACTCATTAAAAGTGACAGATACTCGCCACCAGGACCGCGCGCCAACCTTGCTTCTCATAAAGTTTGCTGCTGAGCTTGTCGTCGGGCGTAACCCGTGTCTCACTCGTAGCGCAAAGCCTGCGTGTATATTTCATGAGTTGTGAAGATCCACTAGAGGAATTAGCTCACTCTCTGGACAATTCGTAATGATATTAAGACTTCCTCCAAAAATATTTGTAAAGTATGGAGACTCTAATGCATGAGGACAAGGAGAGTGGAGCACGGAGGATAATGAACGTGTCTCAACTGATCATGTTCACAGAACGAATTAAGATTTTCTCAAACTTAACTTGTTCCCAAAGATAAAATATGATCTTATCATGCACTTTAACTGAATATTTGCCAAAGTTAGTTTTTCTACTCTGTACGTTTGCACATTGTATTTACCCTGCGTAGGCAACATAATTTTCTTTGTCTCATGCGAGATGACATGGTACAAATAAATTATGGAAAAGAATTCATTTTCAAT
>JAHZNF010002888.1:0-21667 GCA_027744215.1 Troglopedetes dispersus
TATGTAGGATAAACGAAGACAGGAAATTCTTTGAATTTTAATTCATCTGGATTTGATTAAATATTAGCAATTGCACTTAAAAACTTGTGGCTCGCTCACGCTACTCGTACCTAACAGCTGCCTCGCTGCTGCACATCTCTAGTACATGATAATAGGATGCTCACATTTCTATAATATTATTTTTTTACTACACAATCAACCCAGAGGGAATGTAAAAAATATATGTGAATTTTAGAACTTGATACCTCATCGTAAACATTGTTGTTTTATGTTTTCTGCTTTTGAAGCTAATGACAGCAAAGCATGAAAGTTGGAAAGCAACTTACTGCCAAAATCACCGGCTTGCCACCTTCTTGAAAGCAAATCGAAAAATGCATAATTCCTTTCTTTCAAGTGAGTACATATAATGGAGGTAGAGGCTTGCAGTAAGGTGCTAATAAATTACTTCTCGTGATTCATAATTTAAGGTTAACTAATAGTGAAGTTTTGGAAAATGGAGGGGTGGCATAAGTTTAGCCACAGATTTGAGGTTATTAATGAGACACTCGATAGTAAAAAAAGTATTGACTTATTTCCAAGAAAAGTACATCTCTAATGAAAATCCTTAGAAGTAATAACAATAAAAACGGTGGAGTTGATAATGATAAAATGTATGCCTCCGTCCGGTCCTTTCCACGAGGAGAGAACAAAATTTTGCAACTGCACATTTTCTGAGCTATGCGTCACTGTTTGGAACATAACTCAATTCCTGAAGAGATTCTCAACGGTTGGGCCAAGGAAGGTCGCTTGATGATTAAGCAGCAGCCCCTGCCGAAAGTATGACACTGCAAAAAATAACTCCACAAAAGTACAAATAAGTTTGCAGTATGTGGTAGTTTACAGCAATAAAAACTTTCAAATTCAAACCTAATACATGAACATGTATCTTACAAAACTTTGCGTACCTGATGTACCGGACCTGCCATACCTTTGCTAAATATTGTGCGTTCTTTCACAGAAAATTGCCGCAAACAGAGAGTGTGAAATGTCGACATGTTTCATTTCTTTTTGTTGTATGAACCACCAGAAAATGAAGAAACTGCATGAAGCAACCAGAAAATGTAACCACGTTGCCGCAGAAGCACGCTCTCGGGTCTACCACCACCGTTGCAATAAATTACGCTTGTTTTTTTGGAGGTGCAAGAAAATTCCTTTTTGGCCTGAATCCGATGAAAATTATGGCTTGTTTTGAATGTTTTTTTCTGTAAAAAAAAAGAATCAGCAAAGTTCGTGTGCTGCCCAATACCAGGTATATTTTGAGACAACCGTTTCATTCAGCTCCACACTGGAGACACTATTCATTTAAATAACCACACACATAAATAAATCAGAAGCAGGAAAAGTATTTCATTTTACCACCTCACTCACCTATCTCCTCATCTACAAACTTCAACCATGCTCTGCTCATTCACTAACTGTGAAATTAAAAAAAAGAACTCACAACAAGATCCTCTCCTCCCTTTACGTATTTCTTACTGTGAATGAGAAACACGAAGATTAATTGTTTACGATAAGCATCACACGTACGGGCAAACACCTTCTTTCCTACTTTTTTTTTACAAAAGGACCATCCCGAAATAAAGTCCTAAAAGACGTCTGTGTGAACTTTACATACAATTTACCCGTTTTTTATGGGTTGAAAAAATTCACTTTTATGAATATTCATGAAGTATCACCAACCCTTTGAAAAAAAAGGTATCAGATAAAAGAGCAAAAAGCAATGGATCATGGGGGACTGGCAACATCGCCACAAAACCAACTTATTTTTAAAAAACCGTGAATGAATGAATGAAGGGAACCACAAAGTAGTAGAGAATAGAGGAAGGGAGATGACTCAGATGACAAGCGAAATGGAACTCCGTTATCTTATAAAAAATCGCTGTGACAGAAGAAGTAGCAGTTGCACAAAAAATATTTTTTTATTCATTCCTATCTTCCTTTTACCTCAAAATATACATAACAAAATTGCAAAAGAGTAATGTTTTTATGGTTTTCCAAAGTTCATTTATTTATCCTATTCTTTGTCTCAGTTTATGTTTGCAGACTGTGAAGCGAGCCCCTTCTCGGTGATTTTCCTTTTTTTATATTTCTATTTAAGAAGGGAAGAAAAATCCCTCTCTCATATAAAAAATCGCTGTGACAGAAGAAGTAGCAGTTGCACAAAAAAATATATTTTTATTCATTCCTATCTTCCTTTTACCTCAAAATATACATAACAAAATTGCAAAAGAGTAATGTTTTTATGGTTTTCCAAAGTTCATTCATTTATCCTTTTCTTTGTCTCAGTTTATGTTTGCAGACGGTGAAGCGAGCCCCTTCTCAGTGATTTTCCTTTTTTATATTTCTATTTAAGAAGGGAAGAAAAATCCCTCTCTCAAGAAATGTATGAAGCGATTATTCCTTTTTAAGTGAATACACTCCTGAGTCGAGTCTCTCTCAAAGAACGTCATCAGACTGGGGATCTTGTGAGGTTTGTTATATACTGTCTCTCTCAATCTTTTATGCAACATGGTAGTCAGCCAAGATATATTACAAACGGGGCTTCCTTGTGTCTTTCCTTTTTATGACACCGAAAAGGCCACCAAGTGGTTGTAAAAGTGTAGATGAGCTATCATAAAGACTGGCAAAAAAAGATTGTTGGGAAAGATATGCATAAATACTCTGAGCTCTGCAACAACCCTGTGAAAAAAAATATGTTCTGAGGATTTTTCTTCCCCAAAAAAATGTAAAATATAATATGCACCTTTACATATTTCATAGGAGAACGGTACCATCAAAAGCAAAGGGGTGACTGGTTGTGGTGTGGAGATGTCGGAAAATAAATGATGGTGATAGGGGTAATGTGATGTAGTAATGGTCGACATGTTTTTTTGAACAAGTCATTTTTGCACCATAACAAACCAAAATACGTTTTTGGGGTAGAGAAGTGAGGTGCTGAAGAAATGTTATTCAAGATGAAAATGAACGTGGTTTTCCTTACGATTCTCCTGTGAATTCATTTAAAATTTGAGTCTGTTTTTTAGAGTGTAACGGATCTTTTCCGTGTGTCAGTCCTAATCAGCAACAATGTAGTCGTGAGGCTGTTATCAGCATCACACAGTTTAATAACGAGATATGACGATGATAAGATCTGTCTGTTTTTTTTCTGAAGAATAAGGGAAGAAAACTCTTTATATAAACTGTCCATCATTCTCTGTGTTTTTGTGCCCTGCCGATCTCACCGGATAAATTCTTAAGAATCATTTTCTCCTGGAGAGAAACTAGAGAAGAGCCAAAGCCAAGGTTTTTTTGCCTTTCTCCTACTTCAACTCGAGAGCTGTTTGGGTTACACCTTTGCATACAAATTAGTGCAAGTTTTTTCCCATCCTCGGTTTCCACTGTAGTTATATGTTTTATGGGCTTCTTTATAGGAGAAACTTTACTAACAAATGGCGTCATCATCATCAACAGGGAAGTCCTATATGAGCGTTCTGTATTATGGATTTGACTCAAGTGTAACAATGTTTCTTTCTTTGAAATTCTGTGTGGAAGAGAAAATGCACGTCTCCGTATGTGTTTTCTTGGTGAACTAAGTAAAATAAAAATCACGTACGCAGCAAGAAGAAAAAAGCATGCACATGCACATAGTCAAATGGAACAGAGAAGCATACAGTACACAGAAAAAAAGACCTCCCATTTTTATTTCTGTTTCGTCTACACTATCTTTATTTTTTGTGCTGATGTGATATTACGTGAGCGTAAGCCCGTTACCTTTTCCAACAATTCTCCGATTTCCCTTCTTCGTTTGTTCGTGATCAAGCTAACATCTCATGATAAACAAACTTTGGAGCATACCACTACTGCAGTCTTCTACTTTATTTACTTTTTTCCCTTGTTAAAAGGAGCACGGGCCAATTTTTTATTTCACCAGCAATTTCAAAGAGTACAGAGAAGTATTCACTTAGTTCATGTCAAATGCAATTTTTTCTCTTTTTTACATAATATTTCGGATGAAATGGGATGCAATGGTTTATTGCCTGGCTTCATAGAGAAAAAATACAAACAAATCCAATCCATCGCATCATTAAATGCTTCTATTCATCAGTCTTGCTCTCTGCACATCTTTCTTGCACGAACCCCCTTTTCCGCTGGTATTAATGCGTGGAGGAAATAATAAAGGGGCTCCGAGCTGAAATAAGTAAGTCACGCCGCTTTTGCCTCACTTCGCCATTATTCTAAGCACTACAACCAATAGAGTACAATCAAAGTCAAAGACTTGATGAGTCCTGTCAATCAAGTCTACCTTCATCTTAAACGGTGCAATATATTAGGTAAACTGCAACACAGTTACGGGACTGCTGCTGGCGGGAGATATGTTGCTTTTTAAATGAAAGAATTAGCGCGCCTTGTTTCCATACACATTTTTTGTTCAGCATTCCTGTCGCTTTTTCTGATAACTTCACGAAATTGTTTTGGTTTACGATTTAAAGAAACATTCTTTTTCCCGAAGTAGTCACATCATCAATAATGTTCCGGGCAATAAGTCTTTCTATTTGCACACCCTACAGGGCAATAATATACAATTTCTCGCAACCTTTTCTCGCGGCACATCATCCCCCAAAAAAGATTTTTTTAAAAGAAGGATTCCGACTTGCATGATATTTCATCATATAAACTTGTAGGAAGGTATTATTATTATATGATTTCAGACATTGTTCGTATTGTCGTCTTGAAACGATCGTGTCGACTGTTTGTGTGCAGCACTTTGCTTGTACGTTTTTTCAGTTTTCGTGTCCTTCTTGTACAGGCTTGCGAGACTAGACAAACACTGAGAAGACACGCAGTGAAAACTCGGAGTACTTGATGTTGTTATACAGTACGCTGAACATGTTCCAACAATAATTTATTCCGTGTGTACAGTAATAAATTATGTGCACACAGCCGTTGTTCACACATTGGAAAATTTTCATGGAGAGAGAAGACGAAAGAGCTGAGAGAGAAAAAAAAGCGAATAATATTTTTCTTAGGCATAACTCTTGGATCACGTCCACACCTACAGTGAAGTTCCATAAAGTAGTAAAAAAATCTGCTTTTATTATATTCGTCTTGCACAAGGAGAGAATGAAGCACACGTACGCAAAGTATGTTGTCTTTTATTAATATATCCGCATCCTACACACACACACACACTGTATTCTTGTCTGCTGCTTCTTCTATGATGATAGAAGATTAGATTAGCTAATACACGCCTGATTTGATGTAGGTATGTGCAAAATAAATATGAGTGGATTTGATTGGTCAGCAATACGTCAAGTCAGGAAAAATCGTGAGATTCTCGTGAAATAAATGCTTGAACAACGCAGAATTTAATGGAGACAGTACAGATAAAAAGCATCGGTTAATAATTGTTTTACCATTTTGATGGCACATGCAAGGTGGACAATTCACACACATTTCTTTTGAATGAAACCGCATGTAAGAGAGAGAGAAAAAAAAAGCGAACAATATTTTTCTTAGGCATAACTCTTGGATCACGTCCACACCTACAGTGAAGTTCCATAAAGTAGTAAAAAAAATCTGCTTTTATTATATTCGTCTTGCACAAGGAGAGAATGAAGCACACGTACGCAAAGTATTTTGCGACCACACGTTTCTTTCATATCCGTCTTCGTCGTTGTCTTTTATTAATATATCCGCATCCTACACACACACACACGGTATTCTTGTCTGCTGCTTCTTCTATGATGATAGAAGATTATATTAGCTAATACACGCCTGATTTGATGTAGGTATGTGCAAAATAAATATGAGTGGATTTGATTGGTCAGCAGTACGTCAAGTCAGGAAAACTCGTGAGATTCTCATGAAATAAATGCTTGAACAACACAGAATTTAATGGAGACAGTACAGATAAAAAGCATCAGTTAATAATTGTTTTACCATTTTGATGGCACATGCAAGGTGGACAATTCACACACATTTCTTTTGAATGAAACCGCATGTGGTTGTTGAATGCAGTACTTTAAAAATATATAGTCTGCATGACTCAATGCATGCTACAAACGTTACCCCAGATCTTGATCAAGTGATCACCATTATCGAAACGGATATTATCCACGAGCATCCATTGGTATTAGTCTGAGAATGAAAAAGGGCTGACGACTGCTGAATACTAAAATATATTGTGTACAGTGTTCTATGCATGACACCGTCATCGTCATCAATGCAATGTTCACTTGACATCTTCCAAATTGGTAATCTAGTAATAACCTCATGAATATGTATGACACCCACCAAGGCATACATAACACGTACACATCAACAAAAATCATTTCATTGACAATTTCAATGTGCTTCCTTGCACACACAAGACAACATGTGGAAAAAGCAACATTGTTGTAATCACGATCGGCTCTTTTTGGTTAGCTTAACATGTCAACACTGTTTCATTTCCAGCATTCCTCTGTTCTGCAAGGAAGGAGAACACACACAACAGACTTGCGTCTCTCTTTTCACTGGTTTCGGAACGAGGAGCGGAAAGAGAAAATGATGAGAAATGAAAGGGAAGAGTTTAGTCAAATGGAATCAAATAATGGGTATTAATGTTCCAAATGAGAATGAGATTATAACTAACAAGCGTGCCCTTGTTCTTTGTTCACTCACTCATTCATTTATTGTAAAAAAAACTTGTAAGTTCAGAGTGAGTCAACATTGTCACTGTTATTTAACTAACAACGGAGGAGCGACATGATAATTTTGACAAAGTTGATGATGATAGGATTACAAGAACACATAATGAGCACGATGCAAATCGGTGAATAAAAAATGTGCGGTAGTTCTGGGGAAATGAAGACATTGCAAACATACTTTGATCAAGTTCCTTCCCTATTTTGAGTACATAGTAAATTAGCTTTTTTAATCTCAAAATTTCACTTTCCAGTTCAACTCAAAATTTGTCTTTTTGCTTCTGACGTTGTATAGTGTGGTTGCTCAGTTGTGGCATGATTATTATTGGGGCAACCTGATCTGAACATAAACAGTAGTCAAAATAGTAGCTTTATTAAAGGATTAAATAATGCATTGAATAGCTGGTGTCACTCACGCAAATTTCCCGAAAGACACGTGACATGTCACTCTGTCACCGATTTTTATTCCTCACATTCGAACCAAGTAATTTGAGACTACGAGAATGAGGTTGAGCAGAGTGTTCAAACTGGTGGCTGGTGGTGACGACGCTCAATGTGCCGTTGTGTGTGGTGTCAAGGGAAAATGGTGAAATGAGTTTATTGTAACTACAGCTTCGTGTGGAATTCTTATTGCATGGATGACAACAGAGAAGTGAGAGTTAACTCAACCCTTTTATATTTGGAAATAGAATGCTCGACAATGGGCAATTTGCTTTCAACACAATGTCGACATTTTTCCGGGCGCATTGTGTATGGTAATTTCACAACAAAATGGCATTTCAATAACGTTTTTTATCGACTAGCTCTCTAGGGTAAATTTGTAGCAAGAAAATGCTAACGTATAAAAATCAATATTATTATGATGCTCTGGTCTGTGATAAAAATGCCATTGTGATTTTTCTTCTACCCTGTATTTACGAGGAATTATTGCAGTCAGCTAATTTATTGATTTATTCCCTTACTTCACTTGATTTGACATTGATGGGGTTCGCTTTTTATGTGCCCAGAGGCAAGATGCATTTCCCTAGATTTTTTACACGACATAACCGGTCATTTTCGTAGAAAAATGGAACTTGTTTTTTTTCTCCGTTGAGGAGTACTCCAAATGCACCATTAATGGCTCCGCCTCGAAGTATTTTTGCAACCACATGGTGGGACATCCATAAATAAACTTGAAATGATAATGTATACTACCCATTCGGCCACGAGCAAAGTTATCAAAAAATTAGTATTATTTAAATGATCATCATCATCATAATCAGCACGTCTTGTGAGAACTTTCCAACCCACCGTGAATTACATTACAAACGTGCCGCAGCAGACTACCATACTCCCTTTTCTAAATGTACTCCATCCCACAGATTTTTTCATTGTGTCTAATCAACCGTACAAAATCAGTATTCCCTTTTTTTAGAAGAAAAATCCCATGAAATTCAAACAAACTCGAGTAATTCTTTTACATTCACACACAATAAAATGGCTTATTATTATTAGGTAACTTCACATGTGCCGAGAAGTGAAAACCGCTAATGAATTTACATTGCTCCATTCAGACTCGGCACATCCTTCCATTCATTGTGTAAATACAATCAAATCAAGATTGGAAAAAAATGTTGAATGAATGTCGCAGTGAATTGTGGGACATGTGTCCTTTAGAAATGATCATGTGTGTTTTTACTACAACATATAGCACAGTAGATTTTTTTTCTTTGGAAGCTCTCGTCATGATTGAGTTTATATAAGAGATACACTCAATCAACCAAAAAAAGGTACGAAGTGAGGGAACAAATTTGAAGAGTTTGACAGAAACGTTTGTGCTCAAACAGGCAGATTTTTTTNTTTTTTCTTTGGAAGCTCTCGTCATGATTGAGTTTATATAAGAGATACACTCAATCAACCAAAAAAAGGTACGAAGTGAGGGAACAAATTTGAAGAGGTTGACAGAAACGTTTGTGCTCAAACAGGCAGATTTTTTTAGTATTTTGGTATATGAAGTGAAATAAAAATGAAACAGTTTTCTCTAGTCAGACTAACTGATTGAGAGAAAAGAAGGAAGGAGGGTGACGATAATGAAATAAAATATTTTTTTGGTGGACTTGTGGTTGAATCAGATGAATCAGTGGTAGTCGGCAACATGTATGTCTATCTGCTTTTCATTAACAAGATTCATACATATGTGCGCCGTGTGTATATTTTTTCGTTCATGTACTCAGTACTAACCATTATATTACAACTTTCCTTTTCAAGTAGATGTCCTGGAAAAAAAAGATGCACAAGGAAGGAAAAGGAACCATTTTCTCTGAAAAAGTTTTTTTGGCTGATGGTAGAAGTGAGAGGTAGAAAGTAAAGTGATTGTGTGACGACGAGTCAGCACTTCATATATTAAATTATCCTCCTCTTCATCATCACCCGATTGTGATGTATGTAACTTTCCCACAGTGTAGAAATGTATTTACTATATGTCTTCCTCAACTGCCATCAAATTGAAGAGAGGAAAGTCTTGAAAAAATTGAATTGAGTTGGATTTACTTTTTTGTGAGAGATGTTTGAATTACTGAAGCTTGACAATTTTTAAAAAAAATATATATACAAAAAAGAGACAAAGAGGACGTTTTCATCAATGTTTTTGTCATTTGTCCACATTCTTAATGCGACCTGACAAAATCTGAAAATTGGTATAAAAATGTTTGTGATGGAGTCAGTGAGGGTGTGTGCATGCATGAGAGAATCGGATGACCCAGCGACGTGTACAGCTGGATCACGCTTCCCCATCTCTGAAGAACCCTTCGTGCAGTGATATCATTTTAAACTGTCAACAGATTTAATAGTCACTTGACAGAAAATTTTGCATAGAAATAGAAAATAATATTTTATTTTTTGTTTCCTGTCATGCATGCTTCCGTGCGCTAAAGTACGTACACAATATTCCTATCTATAAACTCGTTTAAAACATGCAATGCTGCGCGTTTTCTCTCTGTTTCATTGAATCGGGGACATGATTCTAAAAGGGTTAAGACTAACATTTTTTATGATATCCGATTTAAATAAACCTATCGCAAATTGAATGTTATTTTAGAGGAAAAAAATACACCAAACACGAATATATTTTTGCTGTTGTTTTTGTGTCCTATCTGAAATAAATACAAAAACTACTTTATGAGCGTGTTCAGTGTCTAATGTATGCAGAAAGGAAATAGTTTGTGTTTGACACAATGGAAGATAGATTCTGTCCGCTGATATCACTTGTATTTCCTCTTCATAGTTATGAGATTTGGGGCTAGTGGCTCGTGAAAACCCATTTCATTCCCTATTTTCCTCTTAGACATTTCCTTTCCTCTCTTCTTCGCTTCACATTCTTTTTTCAAACACACATTCCATTCAATCAAATGCTTTTATCAGGACGGGTATTATGGATGTGACTGTGTATTTACTTGCTGGAGTAGTGGCATTATTTAGGGTCAACTGACCATTTGCTTACCTCACTGGAAACTTTATGTAATTACAGAAATATGGACATTGTTAACATTGTCTTGGGAAAGGCCAAAGCAAATAATTGCCTCCAGACGCGTTCAGCTCCAACAAGTCATAAATACAAAGTATGACCTCACAGATGGTAGTAAATGGTAGACTATCTGGCGGCGAGAACAGGAAAATATCATGTTTCCTTGTTCATTGTCCACGTAAATCTTATTTTCTCCTGTGAAAGGACAAGTGGACATGCCCACGTTATTATTATTATTAAATTAATTAATGAGAGTTGTGTCAAGTCAGACGGTCCTGCTATTTTTATAGCTTGAGGTATACAAGGCCAAACCATTGAGTGGATGCTATACACCCCGCTACACAATAATTATATTGTTCGGATGGAGAGGCAGTCTTTAAAATATGAACTGCTCTTGTTTCCTGTGCAAGAAAGTAGCAGTGTAGTCGAAACGAGGACAAGTTTGTAGGAAATCCGAAAAAAGTTATTCTTAATACTGTTTTTGTATAGTTTGTTGCTTTATTCCCCAGCAATAAACTTGCTTGGATGACCAAAAGAAATTAGGAAAGTTTTTCCTCATTCTCAACTCTTCCGAATAGAAGGAAAGTTAATTAATGTTACCACCAGCCTTATTCCTTGTTCTTTACTGCCGATGTTTCATCTTCTATTTTCAATGTTCTTATAATAATAATTATAACATGGAAGGGAATCCTGCACAAGTAGTTCACACAAAAAAAACTAATAAACTATGCTAGACTAATATTAAGAATACAATGTACAAACAACGTGTTTACGAGTAGCGGTCTGCTAAATACACATTTTGCCTGCTGGCTACTACAACACTGGGTCCATTAATTCGAGCATAAACCACCAGGAAAAGGGAAAAGCCTGGAACATCATCCAGTTAGAGAAGGAGAACAACATGACCAGCAAGAAGCAAGGAGGAAGGGAAACCTTATTAGTAAGGAAAAAATTATGACCTTTCCCCTTCCTTTGTTTTATGGATTGCCTGGAGTGAAAAACTTAAGCAAGAGGATAATAATAAAGTATAAAGTTTAGCAGTTGGAGAGCCCAAGAATTATTTCTAGTTATGATTTGTTTGTAGAATACTTCCTTGCTTCTGTCTCTAGTTTCGACTCCTCTGTGTAGCACATAACTCCGTTACTGTTGAATGCCACCGTAATGACTTCTATTATTATGGCATCTTTGCGGAAAGAACAGATGCAACAATTAAATGGGGAAATGATTCGCTATTCCAATGATAAAGTGCACACATATTGTCACGCATGGTCCAAAGCACTTCCACAAAGCATTTTATTATTTGCGAGGGAGTTTATGGCGATGCGATAAGCTGGAGTGCATTACTATCTGCTTAATGAGTTTTTCCCATTTTATTAGTAAAATGGTCTGAAATGACTCAAGAAATATTTTTCCCATTACTTATACAATAATATTTTCGAGTGAATTTTAATCCACATATGGTTAGTGGTTACATCTTTTACATAACTCTTTCCTCCTATCTCATGTGGGAATGTGTACCTATCTACTTGGAAAAGAGAGCCCACTTTGCCAGCAAGCCAGCCAGCTTAGCACTATCCATCCACCCTAAGCTATTTTGCATGAGTATCTCATCCGATCCATCTCCTAACTCACCTTCTGGTCTGGTACTACTCCCATTTATGTACACGCTTTTACAGAATTTTTTCACGTCTTTCACTTCTCTCTGTCGATGAAATTCAATTGAATACAGAGCAGCCATGTGTGTTGTACATGATGGAATTTTCTTCTCCCGTTTTTACCACCACGATTTTCATTTATTCATACTCAGTCAGTTCTTCACCAATAACCACGGAGGAATTTCCCATCGCTCGATAATAAGTAGAACAGGCAGAAGTCGACAAGGCGAAAAGGGAGGACGGGTGAAAATTGGATTTTAAAATAGTCTGATAAATTTTATTAGAAAATTCCTCACAATGTCTTGCTCAACACTGCTGGTTGGAGGAAGCAGTGACGACATCCCAATTACCGTCACCTTTTATCTCACCTTTGTCTTCAAGTTGAATATACAACCATATGAGCATTTTTGTCGTGCTTTGCATTAGTTCTTTTTTTATTTGGAGGACAGGTTCTCTTAAACTGAACTAGATTGCCCCTTGCGTTTATTACAGTACTAATAAAAATAAAATACTCCTTTTATGAACTGAAACACTAGGAATGAATAGTGTTGTAATAAATTTTGTGTGTGCGCAATTTTGACTCCTGTGTGATATATATTCACGCAGTAATACCCATATGTCTGGATTGGTTATAGCGCTCGAATTTTTTAATATTCCTGCATCATCAAGCACAACGTGCTTATAAACCCTCTCTACGTAAATCCTCGTCGACTACCCATGCGGAACAAGAGAAAGCGCAAGTTTACGTACCACTCTTGAAAAATGTGGAGAATATGTATATTATGGAGGAAGAGTGTGTCTTTACAGGTGATGGTGGCAGTCAGGACATCAATATTCCTTAGCTCCACGATCCATCCTGAGTTGGTGAACATGCAAAGTAGGTGCAAGTGGGATACATTTTCTCCAAAGCGACAAATGGGCTTTATTACGAGTTTGTTGTATGTACTTTTCCTAGAGTTATTTACACTCCAAAAAAGTAGCAGCGATACTGAGAGATCATGCTCATCTTTTTTCTTTCAAGAAAAGGAGGACATGCAAAAAGGAAGATTATTGGACGTCGTGTGGGAGCAGGAGAGCACGACAAGGCTGATATGAAAAGCTCCACTTTCTTCTTCTTCTTTGCCACTACTACTGTGAACAAGAAGTTTGGCCGAGTGAGTCAATATCTTCTCTCTATCACTGGCATTATAGATGTACGTGTGTATATAACATTTTCTCCCTTTTGCCAATGCAGTGAAGATGGAATGGAAGAAACGAGTGAGTGAGAGAGAGAGAGAGAGGGTAACTTGAGGGAATTCACCAAGTCATCTCACGTTCACACGAGATCGTCGGAATTCATTGATATGCCAGCATGTAATAAGCATCGTAAATCCCGTGATTCCCTTGTAATTTTGACCAAAGGAATAAAACTTGGAGAGAAGAAGAGTTAGGACTTTTCCCAAAAAATAATATGCTGTCGTTATAGCAAAAGCAGGCAGCTCAACACACACTCCCATTTCACTATACTTTCCTTCCAAACATTTATTAACTGAACCATTATAAATAGAGAAAGAGAGAGAGCAACAAAAAAATTCTTTCCCTTTGTTCAGTACAGGATCCTGTGTTGTAGTAAAGCAAAGCCAATCTATTGCAAACTGTGTGTGCGCGAGCTCCTCTAATAAAGTAAATAAATACGAGAAAGTATTTAAGAATCGGTAAACTAGGAAAGGCGACGAGTGGAACGCAAACTTTTCCATTTTTTTTGTTCTTTTCTTCATGTCGTCCTCAGAATGAGTTGGAGCATGTGACAATCCTCGAACTAGGCTGTGGTATTAACTCTTGGAATTAGGTTTTACTTTGGAAAGTGAATGAAACTGACCAAAAAAAAATTTCTGCTGATGGACAGGATATGTTGGGATCGACTTGACGAAGAGTCTTTGGAAAGAACGCTGAGAATCTAAAGATTATTTAGTTTTGCACTTTGATAATACTGTTTTCTTGTGAAGACAACGACGAAGTAAAATGAGCAAGGAAATTCTTTCATGAAGCACACATAACTTCCAGCTGAAGTCTTGTTGGGAGAACATTCTGCAACGACGGAGAAAAATGAAGGCAAAAAACGCACCATGGTGTATATACATAATATATCCAAGATGAATAGGAAAATTGGACGGACATGGCTCGGAGAGGAATACCATGTTCCTCTATATTATTCTAAGAATGTATGTAGCACCGGGAAAGTTTGGATATGGGCTTATTTTTTTTGTGAAAGCAGAAAAGAGTGTTTCTATCCTTGTAGTATACCGTCCCAAAAAATATTATTAGGAAGAACAGCAGCAACATTTTTCCAAAGACGACATCACACAGACTCGGCTTGGTTGTGCGGAGAGAGTACGTGTGCTCCACGTAAAGCGTGGCAAGGCTACACTTCTGCTGGTGGTTGGTACATTTTTTCTTTTGCACTGCAGCATCCGCTTTTTAGTATTCTGGACAGCATCCCTTCGGATTCGCAGGGATCTTTGCGGGCCGCTCTCTACGTTTTTCCGTCGGAGTTTTTTTTTTCTATGAGAAAGTCTTATAAAAATATAGGAACACTTCTACATCCGAACATACGTATTATATGTACGTACTACGTCAGGGGTGGGTTTGTTTGTCTGATGTCCCTCCAACTCGGCGGCATAGCTTCATGAACATCTAACGGAGGAGCTTAGAAAACATAGCTAGAGGATTTTTTTTCTCTTGTGGTGTATAACACTTATTATCTCGATCACCATCGAAGATGTTGTCGTCGTTTGAGTAACTCTTAGCGGAACATTTCTTGGTAGCTTTTATATGTCGTGAATAATGCTCCGCAGGATGTTTTCTGCGTACATTCCATCAAATTCTATTATAACTTTTTAGTACTTCACCGTAAAAATTACTTTGTAGGCTAATTTTTGTTTCGGGGAAAACTGGAGAAAGGACCTAAACTTTATTGACAATATTTTTCCTAGTAAATAAATTTAAAAGAGGAAGAAACACAGAAGAGAACTTTTTTGTTTCGTGAAGTTGACTTAAAAGAGGGAAAATGCTCCCCTCTCCATTTTTTCCTCACCATCTTTGATCTAGCTTAACTTTCTCTTTTTTTAGTTTGGTCCGTCCATCATTTGTTTCTTGTCAGGAGGAATCATTTCACTCAAGTTTCCAGCTCACTCATGCATTCTGTTGGGATGAAGTAAATGATATTTCATTTTCATGTTGGTGGACTCTCCAAAAAGTGAATGCTCACGAGCTATAGACTAACTTCTTGAAGGTTTCTAACTTTCTACCCTTTACGTGCGGAATGGGTTGCCTCTATATTATAAGAGAAATCTTTGCGTGGCATTATCCTATGTCAATCACAGAATCTCCTTTTAAAATGTCAAAATTCTCTCAACGAACAGTTTGTCTCCTGTTTTCTGCGAGTGATTGTTGAATGACTAGTGAAAGTTTTTATGCTGTGCCTTGACCATTAATTAAATTATCTCGGTTGGGTATTATGATACGTTGGGAAATCTTGAATAAAATACTCATTAGAGATTCCACACCACTCACCGCCATCAACATGGCCATAATACTTACATTCTGGCCAATAACACAGCATACCCCAATAGCCTAGATACTGTCTTCCTTTTTCATTTTTTCCTCCCTTCTGAGCAGACCTCAGTTTTATGATCAATTTCAACCTGAGCACGCTCTCCATTTGACTCATCATCTTAACACCTCATGGACCATTTTGGGAAGCTGCCTAGAGGCAGTTGTAGCTGCCTTCGCACAAAAACGGAACTTCACGCAAGGGCAGTGGTATGTACTCTTTACTCAATGTTTTCTCACATACCTTGACGGAAACATAACGAGAAGGGACATGACGGCACGAACCAAAAACAGCGGACTACGTTGAATCTTAAAGAGTCCCAGGAAGGATTCTTGTTCTGCGAGACTAGGACACTCTCGCCTCGCCCATCAAAGATTACAAATGTTGATAAGAAATGATATAAAAAACTATTTCATTTTTTTACCTATGTAATCTCTGCAAAATGGACAAGTGTTATTCATCTCGTGCTATATTTATTTATTTTTATGTATTACGAAAGTGAAACAATAATCATAGTAATGACACACAGGCTAAATCACATGCAATCCGGAGATGTTTAGTATTCTCCTGGAGCTTCCTCCACCGCACGCGGTTAACCCCCACTAGCAAAATGTGCTACAACAATTGGACATGCCCAGAAGCAGAGTTGTTTTTAAAAAAACTAACCAGGATTTTTATTAGAGCATGTTATTACTACGACTATTTGTGTGTCAAAAAATATAATGTATAGGGCACAAAATAGGCTAGACTGTGACTGCAGTTTTTGGACCCATTGAATTATCGTTTCTCACATTCTGCGCAAAGGAAGAAAGGTATATATATTTCTTTCTAGTTCCTCCATAGTTTTTACGATTTGCCGGGAAGTGTGACTTTGCCACTATCACGTCTCGTCTGGAGCCCTTAGCCGAATACTGAATAGGTGCGTCGGCGGCGCTGCTCACGGTGGTTGGTGGTGGTGTGTGTGGAAAAGAGGGGTACAATGAAACAAAACGCATTGCTCGGATGATGCTGTTGATAGTAGTGGTGAAAGCACATATCATCAGTAAAGTAAGCAGGCACGACACGAAATGGGAGTGTGCCTTCTACCACCACCACCGTCCCCATCATCATCATTCTTATCATCAACAACAACATCACGAACCTGTAATGGGACTATTTACCACTGCAATAATACATTACGATGAGTGAGTGCAGAACCCATGCTACTACCAACCTTTTTTTTTCAATCCCAAACGTACACATATCATGTGTACGTATGTTTCTTTTCGAGCTGTTAAAATTGTGTAACTTTATGTATGTATTGTTTGGAGAAATGTGCTGAGGTGGAGACAGTGTGGGCAACACAAAATCCCAGTCGACAATGACGACGAAGACGGCATACATATATTTGTTCGTTTGGTTACGTAATAAATGCTTCTTCACGGTCCTTTTTTTGCACATGTGTACAAGAAAATTTGTATCAGAAAAGCAGAAAGATGTAAGGGAAAAATTGTCGTGGAGGAGGAGGTGTACGACCTCCAATGTCAAGTGGCAAGAACGAGAGTGAGAGAGAAAACACGGAATTGTGAAGGTCCCGATCCCATACAAAGTAGAATGTAAGGCAGTTGCATTGCTACTACAATCACATATGCAACGACTGTAGCAAAACTACAACGGAATGACAATTTCGTTAAAAAAAACTAACTCGAACCGTGAAAAAAAAATTGTACGTACAGTCATGTTCCAACAGAAGCTCCAAGTAGTAGTCACTGCATGTCGTATTTTGCGGTGGCAAAAATGCATGTGTTTGTGTAATACGCGTAACGTTCTCTATATGTAGAAGTGTTTTTTGGGACTTTTTCTTTAAAAAGTGTACTTTTTATACTCTTGAAAGAGGTCTTCAACTCACTAACATTCACTCTCCGTCATCTTCATCATTGCTATTATCATTTCGTCGGCGTGGTTCCCCCGTTCCCGGCCCAAGTTTGGGATGTGTAATCGTAATTCTGTTGATGATATGGAAGTGAAGTTGCCACCACTCATGTAAATGATGAGAGACGGTAGTCAACATTCAAAGCGCTCGTTGTCAGCCGTTCCTTAACATCCAACCCATTTTTCCCCTGGTATTGATTGTTGTTTCTACTATGCATTTTGAAGCAGAAGTTTCTTGAAGAAAAGACACTTTTTTATCAGTTGATGACGACAATTTTTTTTGTGAATAAAAAAAGTACTGTTTGTCTACATGTCTGCGAGAGTTTTTTTGTGTGTTGAGATGTGACCAACGAAACCGAGTCATGCAAACCACCAACACGTTCCTGGGTACAGTAAATACAACTGGTCGGAGTGGTGGATGGTGGTGAATGAACAAAAATTATTTTTTTTTGAGAGAAGGAGAAAAAACTATTTTCCCGACTTTTTTCAATCTCCTGTCACGTTGCCCTTGTTAAAAACCTGTGGCACTGAATTAGTGGCACAAACAATTTGTATGAGAAGCCACAATACGCGAAGGAGCAAAATGCAGAAAAAAGTACATCTCTTCTTCTTCTGTGACAATGTACATCATATGTAAATTTCGATGCAATTTTCAGGGGAATTTGTTTGCTTGCTTAAGCATTATCATCCTCCACTATCATCATGATCAGATATTTGCTTCCACTTTGTTTAACCACGGTTGTCAACACCGTGACGTGGTGACAATCACAGAGGGACTCATAGTTGTGCCGGATAATGTTTAAAGCATCATTTTTTTATTCACCATTTCCCTTCGTTTTTGTGGTTTTATTGTAAAAAAATCTATGTGCTTTTACTTGAAGACAAAGACCAATGAACCAAATCGTCATGGCCATTATTTGCCGTGAGTCAGTGGTGAAGCTCACCATTAGCGAAAAAAATAATTTCTACCCTAGATAGTATCTAAAAACAAAAGGAAATGACACTTTACATTGTTGCCTTTTTTGTACAAAAAATGGTATTTTTCTGCCTAGAGTGCTTTGGATGTTTTGCGTGAAATGAGATTATACTCCCGACCACCATACCTGCGGGCAAAATAATGGAGTTTTATTGTAAACTTTGTTTGAGGAGCATCGTGGAAACATTTTTAGCAACATCACATTAATCATACACGTTCGAAATAGAGAACCGATAAGTTTTTATTATTATTTCTAAACTCTTGTGAACTGAGCCAAGCCAACTTTTTAAAACATTACAAACAAACAAAAAATAGTTTACTTTGATGGCTTCTGTAGTTTATAGCTATTTCTATCTTTCTTGATTGTGCAATTTTTTATGAAGATGAAAGCAGCTTCCTCCATTGGATGATGGTAGGAAAAAAAGAACTCCATGTTTGTGTAATAAAATATTACCCCAAGAAAATACCCATCACTTTCGTGTTTATCACATCATAAAGCCCTTTAAAATGCGAAACATTCATCTTCTCAACACTCTTAATAACATCATCCACAAAACATCCTCCCTCGATAAAGCCCTTTATTACAATAAAAAAGGCAGAAAAATTGCTGATATTAGAATGAACCTCTTTGGAATCTAAACTATTTTACAAAGGCATGCACAACATAATAAACAACTTTAGCCAAAACGGAGGCAGAAAGCATACATTATGTGGTAATACTTTTTTTTCTTCTTGTGAGTAATAAAACAATAAAAAAACAGGAGCACATATCTCCACGTATGATTGTTATCAGGATGAAAACTCCCTAATACCACGTAATAACGATAACAATGCAGAAAATTCAAGGCAGCAAAAAAAAGTTTACACTTTTAAGCCAAAAAGAGAAAAGTCTAGCTTTTTTTCATAAAAAGCATATTCAACTATTTTTCTCAAGGAACTCCTCATAGTGTAAAGCTTCAGCCTTACTCCTCTGTAATAGGAGCAAGGAGCAACTAAAAATTACACATAACTCCTTTCAAGAAAACACGAAAAAAAAGATGTATTATAAGCGAAGCCTGCCTCTCACCCGGTCTCAACATGCGCCAAAGGATTTTCACCAGCCGTGACGGCCGTGCTTCCGGTGGTAAATGGACCAATCGGAGCAAGAGCGGGTTGTCAGTTATTGCCTTTCCTACAGCGAATAGGTACTACGTGCATTCAGCAAACGGCGATGATGGTGAAACACACACAAACACAGCGCAGCAGAGGAAGAGTAAAGCTGAAGGAGAGACTGGGAGAACCAAGCAAAGGACATGCATGCACGTTTTCCTCCAAAAAATCCTTACTCTCATCTCCCTTTTTACTTTACTATGAACTCTGTGTGTACGCTCAACTTTTATATGTATCTTCTCGTCCTTTCAGCTGCTTTTTTTCGCTTGCCAAAGACAGAAGCAGTCAGTAGCAGAGTGGTACACAAAAACATAGTGCACGTTCATATATACATTTGGGTAGTTATTATACAAGTTCTCTAGAAAAATTGTATATATGTATATGTGTGTATACATATCTACACACATCAAATGAGAGAGGCTTGCAACTTGGTTGCTCAAGCTTTTTTGTGTGGCTCACCTACTCGAAATGTTGCTACAAAAAACTTACCCTTCTTTTCCTTTATTCGTATTTTTGAAAGCAAGGAAGCACGAGGCACATACAAAACACCACCACCACCACCGCGGCTCCTGCTGCTGACTGCTGCTTTGACCAAGTTGCTTTACTTTTTCCTCATCATCATTCTCACTGCCGTGATAAGAAATAGTGAGAGCACCACGACCACACTCTCGCTCATCATGTTCAGTTCTACTTTTCACAACTCACGTACTTTCTTCCCATAACGTTCCTCGTAGTCTTTCTCTAACACTGCGGGACTTTTCTCCGGAGTCGAACAAAGTCTCTGGGTTTACTTTTTTGAGCTATTACCATCATCCTGATCATCACTACCATTTCCCCGATCATCATCGACTAAAATAAAAGTAGTAGTAGTGGCAATAACAGTCACATCATCGCCAGCAACTTTTTTATCCATTCACGTTAGAAAAAAAATCCGACAAAAAAAATAAGAGGGAAGTAGTATAAATGTTGTTTCTTGGTGTGAATATTACCAAGTGTATTTACATTCTACTGCAGGGAATATATTTCCAGAATTCACATTTTACTTTCACCAAGTAAACGTTGAAGATCGTCGATAAAAGGAGGCTAAGAAAAGTGATAAATAAATATTGAGATATGATTTCTCAACTCTCTCAAGCAAACGGGTTCATTTGGTTCTTCGATTAGCATCGGCTAATTAGTAATTCTTACAAGAACTTGTCATTTTCCAGTATTCGTCTTGTGTACATTCCAAGCTTTTTGAGTTGTCCTTCTCAAAATAAGTCGTGCACGTGTATTTGGGGAGTTTTCTATTTAAATACGCTGATTTTTATGAGCGGAGACATTTTTTCTCAAAAAAGTACTTGTTTGATCGTGTCGCTCATTAATATTCCGCGTGGTGATCGGAGTTTTCCAGGACTGTGCTGCATTTGTAATTATTACAGGGCCGAACGGAAACTTTTCCCTGCAAACCTACAATAATGTACTACCTTTAATGAGGTAACTAGTCTGGTCTGAAGGGTGTCTGAGAGTGCTTGTGACGTTTCTTTTGTAAGACTCATTTATTAAGGTTTTTTATTATCACACACTTTTAACAATATTCCGAAAAACTTTTGCAAAAAAAAAGTTTTTCCGCTTTTTATTTTTCTAATTTATTACGTTGACTGTTGTGCTGTGAAAAAGCAGTGGCTTGTCAAAGGGCCATAAATTTTGAACCTTCTTCGTACATTGTCTTCGTCTGTGCGTTGTTATAACGCACCTTTATACCCAGTGTTTTCATAAATCATCTACTGTGGAATACTCAGGTAAACATAAAACTTTTTTATGGAAGTAATTTACCCGGAAAATCTAATAATCACTCTGAAGGAGTCTGGATTAATTACTTTATTAGCAAAAATATAGAAGGAAATCCTAAGTGCGAAAGTAAGCAAATGTCCATAAAACTACAATTAAAATCCGTAGATAAATCTTTTCCTTCAACCTAGCTGTTTCATACAGTAAGAAATTCAAAGAACGAGAGCGAGAAAAAAAACTAGTATTTTAATGGGCTACAATTGAGCTATAAAAATGGCTATCATGTTTTCCCTAATTGTTTTAAAAAGCTATTTAGAAAATACTATAGCACTTCTCTGCAACATACTGCTGCCGCCAACAGCTCCCTCGTAATTATAGCACAGAGTGCCGTGCTTTTCTTTCTGTGTA
>JAHZNF010002889.1:0-29189 GCA_027744215.1 Troglopedetes dispersus
CAAAACTAAGACCTTCCATTTTGAATCTCAAGTGCAGCATTTCTTTGGTTTCGACTGTAACATCAACTGAAAGATGCAAGCTTTTTTAAGCTTAGCAAGGCCTAAATACGTCAGCTCATCTGCGTCTTAATAAGCAGTATTATTAACTTTGCCTCCATGCAAAGTTATAGATTATCCAATTAATTTGAATCATGGACGATGCAACACAAAGCTTCTAATTATGTATAACGGTAGGAAAAGAATGAATACGTGTTGCCTGTTTGTTGGACAATTAATGTCAGTTTTGTGTATTTCTTGAACAAGATGGTATAATGGTAAATTAATTCACTTCTCTGGGGCTGTCAAAGAAGAACCGTTTATTTAGTCAGCAGGGCTTGTTTGCACATTGCCATCTCCCAGAAGCGATGCCCCATTTTTATTAATAAGCAAATACATACTTTCTTACTGGAAGTTTCCGGTTTCCATAAATTCTGGTCATTTTTGCAACTTAAATGTATGTATGCCTTGAACATGATGAATTTGAAACGAACTACAAATACATTACATTGTCTAATGTCTATATGTCTACATGGCTGGGCCAGCTCATTCAAAGATTGCATGAGTCGATTTGGCGTACAGTTTTTAGTCTAGACGTCTGGAATTTTATTGCAAAATAGGAAACAATTTTTGCTTGTTTCAAGGGTGTTCTCGATTTTGCTTAGTTTTTAAGCGTTTCCTCGTTTTCCACAGTAGACTCTACACCATATCATTTGAAACCATAAAAATTAATTTCATCACATTATTAACATCAGTTCAAGACTGAACAAATAACGTTTCAGTAGATCAATTATTTTAAAATCATACATGGGGCAATTTGTTGCTTGCTTCGTGACAGAAATAAAATTGGAAAATATATACTGACAAAATAATGGAAAATATCCACTGGGTTGAGTAAACGTAAATGACCTAATTTTCACATGGATTAATGCATTTTCAATTTGAAACAGAATTGGATATACATATATAGCAATACATGTAAGTAGTCTATCGACTTCCGCACAGCCATTGTGCAGAACAATGCCACACGTAAATAAATATATAAAAGTGTTGTTGAGGTGTGCTATGTCGAGAACAACAGCAAGAATAGAGTAGCTTACCTATCCAATAAACGCGACCATACATAACCCCATTTGGAAATAGGTTTTTGCTAAAAAAAATGTTATTATCACAATGAACATGAACTACACAATATGGGCTCCAACCTGGATTTTATGCTCCCCGTGATTTATTACAGGCGAAGAAAAATGTTCCAAAGAAAAACATTTTGACATAACAAAGCGCAGATGTGATGTGCAAATAATGAAATCATGAACTAACAAGATATATGTTTCTATATTCACCTTCGAACACACCGAGTGCATACGAAGAGTAAGATTTTTTGCAATTTCATTCCATTCCCATTTTTATTCAAATTTCGGCGATAATGTGATGTACCTTCTTCGATAACATTAGCATTACCAGTAGAAGCACAACACAAACAGTTGTCAGAACCTTATTGAGTCTACTGTTAAACAATGAATTTATTTGGTGGATTATTGATGTATATTTACAATGTGCACACTGATGCATAAATGTAAGTTGCTTGTCTTCCAAAATGAAAGAAAAGTTGATTCAGAGAACAGGGGAAAAGGATCTATCCGAATGATTATGCTTGGTTGATTTGTCTCAATGTCGAGTGAGTGGATACACAAGCCTTTTCTAACTAAAAGCGAGAATAGCGCATTGTTAGGTAGATTCAGTGGAGAAAAAGTCATGATTGCCCTGTCTGTCCGTATTCCACCTCTTTGAAAACAGATTGAATGGAAAAATGGGATATGGGATATTTCATACATGCGCGTATTCCCTGATTTGCTGAATCAAATTCGCATGGATGGATAAAATCAGCAATTTTACTACATCCAGTTCTCCCAAATACATCTCCATTCCTTTCAAAGAAACATATTATTATTACTGTAGCAGATTGTTCCTTAAAAGTGAGGTACTTTTTCTAGGCCTTTAGGTAAAAAAACACGAAAGGGCCTATATAGGTACTTATTTCCTTCCTTTCTCTTCTTTTTACTAGCTGATATATAAATACATTCAGCCTGGCTGGATTGCGAACCACTTGAGTTGAAGCAGAATTCATTTTTATTCACTGGCTTTTTCTATTATCCGGTTGCTTCCTAGAAAATTGCTGGAGGAAAACCGAATTTCCAGATGAAGAGCAAAATAGAAAAGGAAAAGGAGAAAATGGATCTAGAAGACTCAGATTATAATACCGAAGCAGCTTTTGTGCCGCTTATACTAGCGGATGAATTTATTGTCGATATTTACTAGTTGGGTAAATATAGACTGTCGACGAAAATTTGTTGCTCTTCAATTTTATAATTGATTGGACTGTCTGCTTTGATTTAATATATTTGCTATGACAACACACTATTATAGGTATCCCCCGAAAAAAATCAGACAGTTCGAGAAATAAACTCTGGCTTTGGGGTACACGTATGGAGTGTTACTTCCAGTAAATAACAATAGATTTCTGTTCCACAAACCTGCACGGAGCTGGACATCCCTACTAACGATGGTCCCCACAGAGTTGGCAGCTATGCATCTGTTGAAAAATACAAGAAAGGACTTGAATAAGTAAAAAGAGTGAAATCAGATGAGGAAGAGAAAATGATCTTCTCGAGAAGAAAAGTTGAAAGAGAGAAGGAGAGAAAAAAAAGACAATCTTGGAAAGAGAGAAGAAGAGTCTTCTGAGTTCTGTGAAAGGAGTAAGGCAAGGGAGGTAAAATGCATTCCGGATATCCTTTTCTGGTCAAGTTAAGCCGGCATTAAGGAGAGAAAAAGGATGGATATGGATGAATGGGTGGGCATCTATCTGCCCAAGGTACATTTACTTCGTATTATGAAATACATTTTTTACTCCAAATGACCGTGATACATTTTCCGACTTTTATATATCCACTATAGCATGTCACAGACTTTGGAGAAAGGCCAACCCGAAAGGGGAAAGTTTCTTCTTAGGAAGATGAGTGGTATTTTAAGGGCTATTGTGTACATAAGGGATTTAACGTTGGCCTTTTAAGAAATAAGGTTGTGTGCAGCAGACTTGGTAATAATAATAACAGTATCCAGTATTCTTCTAGTACCTTTTCTTAGAGTAACGAGTAAGTAAGAGAAAGCTGCTTTTACTTTTCCACAACGGTGGCAAGAAGTAAACGAGCACAGACTTCCCTTCTCTGGTCAACAGGAAAAATACTGAAAAGAGGCTCGAAAATGAGACTCACCTGTACGTAGCTGAATGGACATCAGGGCGGAAGGACTCGGCAGGAAATGCACTATAAAGTGAACAAAACATTTGGAGGTGCTCATACAAAATTCGAAAAAGTATATAAGTGTAACTTACCCAAAGACTAATGAACCATCGGAAGCTGAGGAATAGCGAAGCCTAGGTACTTCACTCAATGGACTCCCATCACCCGATGTCCATTGTATACTGGGCTCTGGCCTCCCTCTGGCTGAACAATTGAGCCTCATTCCGATTTCGTTAATGAACTCGATTTTGGACGGTGGCTCGTCTACAAATGTTGGTCCTTCTTCATCGTACATACAATTCAGACCTGCAACAAAAAAGAACAGAGTGGGGTATAATTTAGAATTAAGATGGGACATGCGACATGTTGTTCGTGAGACGTGATCGAAATGAAAGACAGTACTTTTAGTGAACCAAAACGATTTTCAGCGTATTTCAACAATTTACTCTTCGAAAAGCTTTGTATGGTGAACCCAGAATATTCATGCAGATGCGAATATAACCGGTTTGGGGCAGCATGTAGTTTTGGATGCATAGCTCAAGTACGTACGTACGTTTTATTTGCATACATCCCTTTTACATTTTAAAGTTGTGCATCATACTTCTTGTATATGTATTAAACCAGCAGCAAATGGGGATACGCAAGTGACCATGCTTCGCTTCTTACAACTGACCTTTTACAAGTTATACAATTTCATTGTCATATGAATGATGAATGAACCGCTCCAGCAGAATGAGTCATCCGAATGACGGTGTCACTCGTTGAATGTCTCCTGTGCTAATATGCATCCGCCGGATACAGCACAAAGCTTTTAAATAACTGACTACAAAAGGCTGAAGTAGGGATAAGGATGAATAACACAGATTTTCTATCCGAAATGTCAACTTTCTAATCTACCCTATCGTCTCTTTCACATAAAATGTCCACCGGCCATTTACATTTCTCGGTCCTTCATTCCTAATGAACCGGAATGAATCATCATAACGATCGCGGAGACACCGATAGTTGCATTTGCCTTGTCATTTTACGCCTTCCGTGATATGAAATTTTCTTGTTTATCTTCTCTTGTCCGTTCAGTTAGTCTAATGTACATACAAATTTAATGAGACACAACATTATGGGTAGCAACTACAAGCCCTTCTTTGACGTCAAACCACAAGTAAAGGACGCACACATTCAATCAGGGAAAAGGATCTAACCAAACTAAACAAAGGCAAACCAAGATAATATATAATTTAGTATATGTTTGACAAACCCTTTGTCACTTGAGAGACATGTGTGAACTTCACATTCACACAATTAATTTTTTGGGAATCGGGACTTATCGGGGGGAGTAATTTTTTTTGTTTGACACAGGAAATGAATTCCCATCGCTCAAGCTCCAAATCAACTATATCTAATTTAATGTAATGCTTGCACATTATGTTCGCATTCTGCGCACGTTCTCCACTCAAGTCGCAATAGAAAACTCCAACTGGTTACATTTTCAAGATGATCAGTTGGCAAGAATGAGTAACAAATATTGCAAGAACAAATATGCATATCCGAAAATACGTTACAGTAGTGTGTAGAAATAAATATTTATTTTACCCGTACACGGAACAGCAGCTCATGCCGGATCCTATCTTAGCATTACACACTACACACAATCCCGCTGTTGAGCAACGAAGTTCTATAGACTCTCATCATAAATTCAGTAAAAGTAGCATTGAAATTTGGTGAACTCATTTATGCGAGGCATTACTTATCTTTGTCACTTGCTCTCCCCTTTCCCATAATATATTACCTTTTCGACGCCTTGTAAGTTATGCTGGTTTTCAGGCGTGTAAGCGAAACACGGGCCAAAAATTTGCATAAAACCAAAAACAAAGCGATACATCAATTTCACATGTGCCTGCATATAGGTTCAGGAGGAAATGTCGACGCTTATTTACTTGCTTCTTCATTTCTAATGCATTAGACTGGAAATTACATTGGAATGAAAGACGTCCATTCAGAAAAAAACTAGAGTATGCACACATGTACACTTAAATAGGTACAAAGCATCCTGAATCCTGACTCATCACTGCACTCTCGGCTTTCACTTGTAAAGATGTAAGAAACCGGAGAAAAATGAATGGCACACACATTTATGCTCGCGAGAGGAAAAAATCGCATTAAAATTACTTACCCGACTTCTACTTAGATTTCCCTTCCAACTTTAAAAAGCTTTTTATTTTCTCATTGCCTTACATGCATTTACCCTCACATCACGGGAGAGAGAGAGAAAGAGAGAGAGAGAGGCTGCAGATGTCAAGTCAGCTTTTGGCAGCGTTTTGTAACCAGCATTGCCATTTTGCCATTGTGTTTACAATGCTTCTTCAAGAAAGTGAAAGTCGTAAGGTATATATGCAGCGGCAGGGTTTCTGCAGATAACTTGCATACACACCCGGCTACTAACAAAGCAAAATACTTTCGTAGGTAGCAGAGCAGAGTAAAAAAATTTGCAAACAAAAAACTCTCCATCTTTTCATACGTAATTCTGTGTTTATTTGGAATCAAGAGATTTTTTTACATTCCACATGGTTTGCTCCATCCAACAGAGAAGAGGAGAAAAAAAGTCAATTCCATGTAATGGTTTCTTCTTGGTAGAAATGAAGAAGTTCTTTTTTTCTCGTATCCTTCTGAAACTCATAGGCAAGATGACTTCTTTCGGAATTTACTTCCATCATGCAGAACATCATTTCTTACACCTTATTCTGAATACGCAAAAGAGTGTGGAATGTATCTACGCATTCACAATGTTGGGAAATACCCTGAGCTTCAGTAGCATAATACAATACAATACAATCTAATATGACTTTGTGAGCTGTCGCTAAAAAGGAAGCGAGAAGCTACGAATTTTTTCTGCAGATTCCAAGATATTTTTTGTGGAAGCTGCTTGAAATAACAATGGAATTTTTTCCCTCTAGTCCGTTTTTTATCCAACCGGATTCGAAGCTCCTTCATCTGATCACAAAAGAATAAAGAGAATAAAGACCTCTTCTTCCCTTGGTACATACTCCAGTTGCTCTTTCTTTCTTATACCGTGGGTAAGTCTTTTTCGAAGGGTTTGTTACTTATTACCACTGTTATGGTTGTGGTTGTGGCATTACCGTATGGATTCCTTTTTGCATTTTCTTCGTGTGCTTCCTGTTCCTTCTTTTTTACAGAAGTAATAATAATACAAAATGCTGATACGGCGGCACGGGAACATTCTGCGAACAGTCTTGATCATGCCGAAATATAAAAGGAGCTGTGCTAACCCCGCGTGCTCTTCCTTCCTGTTTTCTGCATACACATCATCAAGAAGGTCCCACACGAACGGAGGAACACACACGTCTTTGAAGTACATGTGTGTAGGATGTTGCCAACTTCCATTCATCCATTTCCAGGCCCACTCCTGTGGAGTTGCCTCCAGTGTGTAAAGTACTACATGACTTGTTTATGCATGTTCTAAATGCTACGATCTGAAAGTTTGCTTCTCTTATTTCTCTGTCAAGCCATTTTTTTCTCTATACTTCCTTCTTCTTCTTGTTTGCATTGAATATACGGATGACTTGATCCATATTTCTGGTCCTTCCTATTTTCGGAGTTCACAAAAAGGCAGAAACAGACACATATTGTCGTAGTAGGGAAGCGCATCTATGTTTCCATGCATGAATGAGCAGTGTGCTATGTTACGCAGAAACTGTTACGATATTTTGTGTCTATGTTGCTTTTCCAGTGCGTTCTTGGTTTTTCAGTCCTTTATTTCCATTTTTGGTTCTCTGCTTGCCTTGCCAATACGAGCCTGCTGCTGTCTATTACTACTACTACTGCAGCTTACGCTATTATTATGTACAATAACTGTAAAATTGTAAACACTGTGCACGTAACATATATGCATTATTTCTTATGGTTTGTCCTCCTTTCTTCCTGTTTGGGGAAAAATTGTACGAGAATGAGAGAGTGCGAGTGACAAAGTTTTAAATTGATCCACGAAGTCTTCTGGCAAAATAATAATAATAGTAATAACTATAGTGCTGGTATCAGCCAAGGAATACGGAAGTTAAAGTCCAAAAGAATGACCATCTAGCAAACCTTCTTTCAAGTTGAGGGAGAAACCAAACAGGGGAAAGCCTTCTACTTACGAAGAAACTGGGTTTATCATTATGCCTACCTACCTGCAGTTACAAAATGTGAACGTGAAGGAGCTTAATTATCTTAACGTAGACACATCCACTGAGAAGCTTCAGACTCACAAAAAATTAGGGTAAATATGGTGGCTTAAATATTTGAAGTAAAGTGAGAGCTGGACATCGAAATATTCAGTCTTAGGATTTTCATTTCTATTTAAAATTTACATTCATTAGATTGAATGCATGTATTTGATAAATTACACATTTAGCTATATTATATTATAACTATTTACGGACAAATCAAACTTTACTATTTCAACTTCCAACCAGTAATTGTTATTGTGTGGCCAATTTAATCGATAATTTCTTAAACTATTAACAAGGGTTTTTGAGCTACGTATGATATCTAGTGATCGTCCTGCTTTAAAATCGCTGCAACTAGAAGCAATTCGATTTTATGATTTTTTTCGTGAACATTCAATATCTGCGAATCGTGAATATCACTTCAAAAATTCAAAGCGAAACTCCATTATCCCTTGCGGCACGTCTTCCTCTTGACAGTGTCATATTTTACCAATGGATGCATTTTTTTGTAATAACTATAGTATCGATTTAGTTCCAACGGAAAACGCACCAATGCATACCAATAACAAAAAAATGCGAGCAATCCCTGCACATCTTGAGTGCAGCATTATTATAACTTTCCTGGTGGCGGAAAATAATGCAATAACCTGAAACGAAGAAGTGGACAGTAACGACCGGCGGCCGACCATGCTGGGTCTACATTCTGCTTCAAATGTCTCTCCCCAGTGCACTTTAATAAACTCCCGACTTTTACTTTCGCTCCTGTGATATTATATGGATACATACCTTCACACTTCGATTCTATAATGATAATCCGATATTGGCATTTTTGTACATATAGCTGTTGGTCATAAGCACGTGTAAAAATGATTATTCTTTTTTTCCTTTCTGCTTGAGCTACCTTTGGATCTATCTGAGGAACTCCTATGTGATGTGAAGCCACGTAGGAAAGCATTGAACGAAAAGGGATCGAAAATCTACTTCTGGGAAATCTTTATTTTTCTCTTCTCTTTCTTTTCCCTTCACCTTGGTCTTCCAACGTGACGGTCAAGTAAGCAAGCATTCTATATGCAGCCTGTAACACATTTCATTCCACGAATTGGTGAAAATGGACGAGCTTGTCAGGAAGAAGCTTGTCTTTTGTACAAACTGGCATGAAGTACATACATACATTCGGCAAACCATGTTGAAGGACTGTTAAACCATGTTAAAGCACCAGAGGCATCCAACCAACCAAGTTATTTAGTCGTATATCTAACTTTCTTTAGGTATTTCAGTCGAGTATGTATACATTTGAAGCTTTAGCTCACATCACAACAAATCAGTATGAAAAGGGAAGAGAAAGCTGCTTGTTGGCATTACAATCCAAAAAAGTTCTTTTCTAATAATACGGCGAAGGAATCTTAAAAGAAGAGACAAAGTAAAAAAAAACAAGCGTAAGAGTCCATTTCACAGAAGAAATTGATTCAGCTGGGTGGTGATGATAATGCTAATGCTAAACCATTATTGCATCTGAAAGCTTCATGCTTTGCACCACAATAGTTAGTTCACAAACTATGTAGGTATACACAACACTCAAGACTGTTGAGTCGTAATATACCCATATGAACTATTAAAAGTAGTCAACACACGGTCAGAGTTAAATGGAAGTACACTTCCTGTGTACTTCTGTGTAAGTCTGACAAAAACGTAACTTAATGTCCTTGTTCCTGGCATTTTGGTGAAGAAGGAAAAAGCGCATAGTGAAGAAAAATCTATTTGCAGTGAACAAGTGAAAACTACCTAAAAAATCAAGTCAGGATTACACTTAAAGATTTCCTTTTTTGCAACAACAACTCTCCCAGAAACAGGGAAAATCTGTCGAGAATCCAGATCACGAAAGAAATCTTTGAAAAGAAAAAGAGAAATAAAGGAAATTTGAACCTAATAAAGTTTGGTCAGGATTGACTGTTATACGTGTTCCCACAAGACCACTATTCCATCCACTTCCCCTGCTATATATACTTCGTCTGTTTCCTGAAGATTCTTTTTTTCTTATCCTTTGTTTATATTTTGTAAAAGTGCGTAATTCTAGTACAACCTTAAGCGCATTGTATGTATACTGTAGATATGTATATTTGCTTGAATATATATCGTTTATGTATTTTCTTTGGAATTTTAGCCTGATTGAAACAATAATAACAATGGAAGAAACAATGTGGTAAAAAAAATCTCGAAAAATATATATGGAACAAGGGAGTTGGGGAAAGCCAAAGTGATTTCTTTTGTTGGGGAAATTACAGTCCTGAGAAAAGGCGAAGGTATGCACGAAACAATGATTACTACTTATACACTTTCCCGTGATTCCAATCCACATTCACAACAATGCAATGCAATGCTCAACCCCATGAGTGAGAACAAATTGTAAAATGGGTAAGTAGTTCAAGCTGTTCAGCAATTTCACCTGAGAAAATTCAGTTACCTTGTATCAACTATTCATGCACTTAATGGAACTCACATTCCTACTTTAAAAGAAAAATCCACTTTGCTATAATATGGAAGCCAGACATGACGCAAGTCCACAACAAGTGTGGAATTATCCATTACGGCTACTTGAAAGGATAAAAGACAAAGGTCGTGTGGTGTGTGAACCGAATGTTTGTGAGCTGCACACAGATGATACTCTTTGTCTTGACGCATAAAATTTTCAAAGGAGCGACGTTACTCCAGTGAGACCTTGAAAGATGGAATGTGGAGGTGAACTCAAAAAGTGATTTTTTTAAGTGGATGGATTCTTAGATCAGATTCGATGTTTGAAGTCCCATTGCAAAACTAAGTTTTATTTAAGATGCAGAATTTAATTTGCTTGCAAGAAGCACAGCAGAAATAAAAATATAATCTAGATAATCTATATTATTTAAATTTAAAAATCATTTAAATGACAGTGATTTTAATGGTTTCTAATTAGCTTGCGTACTTTTCTCAATGGCAAATAAGCACATTCCAAAAACCATGCAGGATTTATTCTTTCACTCCTGGAAAGAGAAACCAAAACAGAAGAATCCTAAGAATGGGAGCAAATTTGGTACATTGGAGGCTGGTATGCAGCATACTACTTTTCTCATAGTTTTTTGTTGCTCTCTCCTACCTAATACTAGCTAAGAAAAGGTAAGAACTAGAGAATAGTGTCGCTTGACGAGTATAATATGAAAAGAAAGAGTTCATTAAAGCATATAAAGAAGCAAAAGCTTTCTTCTCTCTCTCTCTGGTAGTTTTGGTAGTTGTTCTTATGTAGTTGATGCCATGCAAGGTAATCATGTGTTATTTATAAATGGACGCCGAAATTATTGACCTATCTTCATTTTATGTGGCCCTAAATTCTCTTCTTGTTATTGTTACTACAAGCGCACTTCGTTGTAACTTTTTGGGAGGTCGATATTGCACTCCAAGCACACGAGCAAAAGTTACTACTCTTTTATGAAGGTTTAAAAGAATGATGCACATATGTAAAAGTAGAAATAGACCTATTGCTTGTATTTTTCATTCTACTCGTAAAAATATAGTCTGAACATACAGGTTCAGTCCGATGATTTCCTCAAAAAAATCATTGTTTAACTCGTAAAGTATTGTAGTTGTTACAAAAACTCCAAAAGCTCAGGTTAAGCTGATAAGTTCCGACTTGTTATTGTTACTCCAAGCGCACTTCGTTGTAACTTTTTGGGAGGTCGATATTGCACTCCAAGCACACGAGCAAAAGTTACTACTCTTTTATGAAGGTTTAAAAGAATGATGCACATAAAAGTAGAAATAGACCTATTGCTTGTATTTTTCATTCTACTCGTAAAAATATAGTCTGAACATACAATAAATTTAATATTACAGCATTGATCCTTTAGACACATAAAAGCGGCATTGAAGCTGCCGTCAAATGTAGCGATTTAGGCAAGAGAAAGCAAAGACAAGTTGCAATGTCAAAGGCATTACGCTATTATTATTCACATTCCTTTCTCCGTTTACGGGTTTTACGACTCTAGCATGGGATTGTTATAGAATGGGAAATAATGGAATATTCGTGTTTATTATATACAACCATTCAAAATCTAACGTAAAGCAAAGCACATGATTCCTCCGTGTTCCATACCAGAAACTACACAAATGAAATGTTAGTTTTAATGTGGCAAGATTTTGTCTGGGTACAGGCAATGCAGCAGTTTTTTGTTTCATGTACCATTATTGAATTGTGCAATGAATGAATGTTAGTTATCTCCAGATTTCTCATTTGCCAGATGCAAGAATTTTATTTTACCATTGAGCATTATCCTTATCAATATTGAGGGGAGCGGAGAATATCAGAAGTAATAATAATGGCAACTGCAGTGAATCTTTTGTGGATAAGACCTAGTCAAACAAAGCCAAAATTGGTACACGTGAGGGAATACACAACGATGGCATCGGGAGAAATAAAAAAGATTATAAATAGTAAATACACTCTCCCTTTCAGTGCACAGACTGCATCGTCTCAATCTATAGAAAAATGAACAGGAAGAAATTGACTGAAACAAAAGTGCTGCTCAGAAAGAGCATCTTTGGTCTGTAAATACTCAGCATATTCCCCAGTAACAAGGAGAAAGTGTATGGGTGTTGAGTTGGTTTGTTGTGATGTGGCTGAGGCAAAAGGAATTAGCTCAAAATTGAGAATGGGTTTTTGCTCGTTTTCTCACTGGAAATTGGAAAAGTGAGGATGAGGTGGGGGATGAGTCACGTATTATATGAATGAATGGTGTGATGTAACAAATGAGACAGCAATGTACTCTTCGCGCATTATGTTCGTTACAACCACCATTCGTGTGTCGCTACAACTTCAATATTGGAGAATGGATATATTGTGGAGGAGTGCAGAAGCAAGGAGAAAAGGAAAGTGCAGCAACGAATGCTCTGAAATAATGTTGCTGTTGGCTGGAAACGAGAAATTATTGGGATAACATTGTTTAGTTTTTTTTCCTTGTGGAGCGAATTAGTGAGTTGGCGCTAGGTCTTTGTTTGGTTAGCTCAACTATCGCGCATTATGTTCGTTACAAATACCATGTGTCGCTACAACTTCAATATTGGAGAATGGATATATTGTGGAGGAGTGCAGAAGCAAGGAGCAAAGGAAAGTGCAACAACGAATGCTCTGAAATAATGTTGCTGTTGGCTGGAAACGAGAAATTATTGGGATAACATGTTGGTTTTGTTTAGTTTTTTTCCTTGTGGAGCGAATTAGTGAGTTGGCGCTAGGTCTTTGTTTGGTTAGCTCAACTAGCTACTTCTTTCGACAGTTTATCTTACGTAACAAAACCCTCCTGGATGCATTGACTCTAGATATTTCCAATGGGAGTGCCGGTAATAATATGTACACACGAGAAAGTTAAATGGCCAAGGTACTGCAACCAACCAAAACCCATACGCATGGTTCATTTCTCCCGAAACCTTGTTTGCAGGGTTGAACCAGAACATGCAGTTAAGGCTAATTACGGTAGCCAGCTTTATTACACTGCATGTCAGCCACCATTATCAGTCTTAATATATTCGATTTTTACACACAAGAGAAATCTGACTAACCGAACAATTCTCCAATTCAAGCTAATATTGTGAATAAGTATATGGGTATATCTAATGCTTATGCACACATCAACAAAATCTAATAATAAGAATAACAAAAAGCAAAACCCGTTACAGAAAGTTTATGAGTTTGTTTGCATGAGTAAAATCATTCAAAAAACCAAAGCCTGTAGTCTCACGTGTGTGTGCTTTTATTCTTGCTGATGCTTGCTCATTATTGAAATTAAATCTCTGGACAAGCGTGTTTACCTCTGTGAAACTCTGAGTCTAGGTAATGGTAGTAATATCGACAAACGCCTGGCGTCGGACCGAATGTGTCGTGCAAATTGTCTAGGTTCTGACCCCCGTCAAATTGTGATAGCAATATTTAATAAACTCTGGCAACCCAAACATTCATTCATAATTATACCACCCAATAATACTTGTAAATCATTTAGGCGTCGGACCGAATGTGTCGTGCAAATTGTCTAGGTTTTGACCCCCGTCAAATTGTGATAGCAATATTTAATAAACTCTGGCAACCCAAACATTCATTCATAATTATACCACCCAATAATACTTGTAAATCATTTTTTGTATAATTTACAAAAGAGAAATGTGTTTTTGCATGCAATCATGCTAAGTAAATGGAATCCAACAGAAGGAATGGTGGTGATAATCTGCAAAAGTATACCTGAATATTAACAACCGAAAGTCCGGTCATAAAATTTAGTGAAATCTATTTTTAAATACCGCGGTAGAGATAATTAACCGATTTTAATGACTTATTCGTCAAACAACGAAGCAGTAGCAAAATGACTGAACCTGTATGGAGAATAGCTCTAGTAAGGTAATTGTGCTTGCCCGCGTCAAAACCTGTGAAATTTGATTTGAATGAAAGCTGGGCATCGACAAACTGCTCAATCATCAAGTATTTCGCGAGACGCACGCCCAGCAAGGTAATGAACGGCGATGTTTTCTACTTTTAATGCTTTTGTCCATTCACCTACATTAAAGCTATCCAGCCCGAGCAACTTGGAAAACGTGTGGGGAATTTCTTTTCCCTTTTTTTCACGCACGTTTTCTTTCACTTTATTTTTCCTCCATCATTTTCTATCCTTCTTTATTGTTTTCTGTAATTTAAGTTGCTCTCACTCATCAGTGCCATGAACCTGTATGCTACCGCACAAAGGAAAGGTAACTTTTATTGTGAAAGTGAGCGGAGAAAAGAACAACGTAAGCTTTTCTTCGCTTCAGTGTTCCCGTTTCATAAAAAATATTTGTTCTATCATCATCATATTTATTAGAATATCTAAGCTCCTATTCCGCATTTTTTTCGAAACACATATATGCACTTAATATGCATAATACCACCTGCTCTTTATTCCTCCTCTGCTTCCATTTTCTCATGTGTGTGGCACCGCGGCGTGCTGCCACGAGGAAAACACCCCAGTTCACTTAGCCCGAAAACGGAAGCATAATATCAGTAGCAATCTGGCTTATTTAAAAGTTGGACACGTCCACAATCTAAAAGAAAAACTCCTTCTCCATCTTCTCATGTCTTCCTCCTTGCGTCCATATTCCCATTACGTTCGGTGAGGTACACAAGTTTATAAAAACGAAAAGGCAAAGAGCGCCGACGACGACAAGTCTAACGTAAGAAGTTTTTAAAATAAAGTATAAAAAAGGCACGACTCTAAATGTTTGGCCTGACCTGTTCTTGGTATTCCCGCGAAGGAATATATACGCATGCAAATGAGGTCATACAAGAAAATAAGAGACAAACGACTTCTTAGTTTTCTTCACTTTTTGCAGCAAACCGTCAACCAAGTAAAAGAATATATCAGGGGCAATAGCGACGGAGTAAAAATATGCAAATAACAAAACGAGAAAGGCGTTGTTGGTTGGGTGGTGTGGTGGTGTGATGTTGAGCAAAGTTTTTTGACGCGTCTTCCATGCTTACAGTTTTCATTTACATATCACATCATCAGATTCAGAACGAGTCAAGTGCACTTTTCAAGTTGTCTCGCTTTTTACTGGAGTCATGCAAGATATTTAGCTATCTGAATTCTACATGCGCTGTGTATTTATTTATGTGCATACTTACCACTGTTATCACCACCACTTTTTTTTACTATTTCAGCACTCTACAGTTCAGCTAAGTTTAATGCTGGGATTGCATAACTTCTTTTTTCGACTTGTCAAGTAGACGTCTCGTCTTGCTCCACTTTCACAGTACATGTCAAGAAGACAGAATATGCGACCCTGCTGATTTCCTCCGACTGGTGGTGAGCCCTCGATTCACTTGTACATTTTTATTCATTTAAACTTTTACTCACTTCAACAGAGAATGTTCAGAAAGAGGTATATAGCTTGTATTGTAAATATGCATGTTTGTGAACTCGACGCATACTTACTTTTTGGTGCATTGTGGTTCCATGTAGGTGAAAAGTTTCAAGAAGTCCGATGTAGTTTTTAGACATACGTAAGTAAATGAAGATTTTCCTTTACTCCTTTCAAGTACATTTACTGTGCATTTTATCAGGCATAATTTAGCAATAAGGAAATTGATATGAGAAATTTTTGGGGTAGTTAACATGCATGTCAGGACTTGGACGTCTTTGCGGATAGTCAGCTTAAAAATAAGAAAATTTTTATCGTATGCTACTTGTGATAAAGAACTCAGGAAGAAAAGTTGACCACAAAGTTTTAAGATAAGAGCCTGGTCAAGCGTGGCAGGTACGAACTATGTTCTAGACAAAAATTGAGAAGAAGTCGTAAGCTTCTTGAAAGTTTTTTAAAAAATAATTTGATTACGCATCATTATGAGGTGCTGCGGTGCTACGTGAAAAGGGTCAAAAAGTGTCCGACAGAAGTCAAGATAAAAAAGCTAATCCTGCTTTCAAGCACGCTCTATAAAAGTGTCTGAGTTGACACGGACATCAAGGATGAAAGTATTTGCATGAAAAACTTTTTATCAAGTTGGTGAGTTTGTGATTTGTGATCTTCAACAGTGGGTGCTAAACACAGAGAGGGTGCAAACCAACCTGATTCACTTTTCTTCTGTGGGAACCTTTTTTCCACAATGCCCACTTCACTACAGATATTTCAGTAATAGTTTAATAACAACTTCTTTCTTGTCTACAATAATAGAAACTACTTTCTTTCATTCATTCCAATAGAATAACTTGCGGGATAAGTTGCCTTTCCTCTATAATCTGTCAAGTGTTCTTTGCCAGAAACAAGATGTAGAATATTCATTAGACATCAGGAAAGATTGGAGCGGAAAGCTGGTTGCGTACCAGTTAATGTATTTGTTTTTTAGATTAGCCCCTCAATTCGATTCGAAAAGTATAAGCCTGGGTTAGCAAAGTCAAAGTTCAACGTTTTCATTCTCCGGAAGCGAGACGATGAGATTAACATTATTACACATCATATACTCAAAATGTAATAGAGAAACCCATTAATCCTGTCGTTGAAAACTGTGTTTCTACCCTGAAAAATACGTATTCTTCTAAATACATGTATTAAAGTATCACTGGGCAAGGACGAACCACAATCATGTATCCCATATTCTGCACAGTTTGAACCGAATGTAATTGTGTGCCATTATAATTTCTGAAACTAAAAAGTGGAGGCAGAATCAGTGTCTTTTCTAGAAATAGAAAGGAAAACCAGAACGCGCATCATGAAATGCATATTTGCTGCCATCATTGTTGTGTGTCTCACGCAATGATCATCATCATGACCAGAGCACAGGAAATAGTATAAAATTTGTTGTTTTATTTTAGTCTACCCAAACTCATACTTCTAACTTCAGGAACTAGTAACTTTAATCTGTATAGAATTTGGGTTACCTCCTTTGAATCAACTTTCTCCTGTTGGAGTTCCGAATGTGGTTTTTTCACAAACATTGTTCAGCAGGCAATATAATATTTTTCCTGGTAGATGTCTGTGTGTAATATGAGTGTACATGTATATTTTGTGAAAGTAGTTAAGTTACGTTATGCATTATGCACGAGTTTCTAGATTTATTATTGCATTCTCCAAACGAAACAAGAACAATGCTCTTGCAAAATTTTCCGGGGATTTCTCATTCCCTTCTAGTTAAAAGTGAACTGACTGGAGCAGAGAGAAGATGGTGCAAGAGAGTTGCTCCATGTCTGGTTTTTGGTTTTGTTGGTTAGGGAATGCGAACTTCTCAAGAACACAAAATATGTTTACTTGGTCCTACGTCTGTGAGTCACATCTCTGGGAAATATCAAGGATCCTCTCTTAACGAAGATACTTCTACTGTAAAAAGTAGACTCTTAAGGAACGCAGCAACCTTCGTTTTTGAAGTTTTCCACGAAACTGGTATAACTGTGGCCTTCGTAAAATGGAATATTATTTCCTCTTATTACGAAAATAAGTTGCATGTTCATCGACCAGAGAAAGATTGTTGCTGGTCGTTGGTCTGGTCTGGTGGTCTCATTCCGACATTTTATTTGCAAAGCGCTCTCAAAAAGCAACTTTCTATTCCATTTTGATACCGAGGATGATGATACCAAGAAACGATGATGAGAATGTTGTGGAGAATCGTTTTCTCCTGCTTTTTTGCTACAAGTGCAGGAAAGAGGAAAATAAATTGAACTGAATTTCATTTCGCTTTTGTAGAAAACCGGATGGTGGTGGACAACAGATGACTCCAAGAAAATCATAAACTTCATTACGTATGTAAGCCCATCTTCCTCTGCTTTTTTGGCAAGTACAAAGTCACTCCTGGAAAGTAGCACTACTCACTGAGGGAAACTATAGAAGCACTTTTAATACATTCTTGGAAATTCTAAGCTCACATGTTCGACACGGTGTGCACAATTCGTGCTTTGTTTAATCCATGCTCTGAATGAAATGAGAGCACAAAAAATCCTTCCGTAAAACTCATCAATCCACCGAAAAAAAAACTAAAGTCAAGCCATATTCCAGTGTGGACCCTTGCTGGAAACTGCTGCTGCGTAAAATTTCCAACCAATGTGTTGTACTTTGTGTGCTCCATTGACTGAAATTTCATGTTAATGAGTTTTGGATAAACAGTAATTTTACATGTCTGCTAAACGCTTTTTCAAAGGTACTTTAAAACTTAAACCGGGAAGGATTATCGGTGGTATGCTTCCAAGTCAGTGGTTTCACTCGGTGTTATTAGTATTCATGCAGTATTTTTCATTAAGCCACTCATCACCATGTTTGGTAATCATCAATTACGTGAAAAGCAAACAAGCAGACCAGCTACTCTCCCTCTACCATCCAATAATGTAAAAAGCGTGCACAGGGAAAAGAGGGAAACACTTTCCTCACAGGCACGTTCTCCAATGTCTGGCAAAAATCATCCGTTGCGGAGGCTATGTTCTGCTCTAGCGAGAAGTGAAAAGTGGAGCACTCCGGAAGCAAATAAAAAGGAATACAATGGATGAGTCCTTGCTTTTCTAGTGTTCCAGGAAGGAAAGACAAAAGACTCTGAAATGAAGTCTACACTAAAAAGGAAAAACAGAAATATTATGCTAAAAGTACATACACACATAATCCAGCAGCACTAATACATGTACGGACGAGTATTACTTATTTCATACATCGCAACTGACATGTTAGGTTTCTTTTAAGTCATCGCTTGTAATACTTGCTTTCACCAGAATGAAAAAATAGTATGTATACTTATAGAAAAAAATATCAAGGAGTAAACGACTCTCTTGCTGGTTTCAATGTATGAGCGCTGAAAGGAAAAAAGTAAGGAAAACATTTCATTATCTTGTAAACGTGGCTAAAAAACAAAACGCAGAAGAAGCAAAGAGAGAACACAGTTCTTAGGTTTTTGTGTCTCTCTTATGGTAAAAAAAACAGCATGTCATGTTTTTGTATATCAGCTTGTTTCATTTTGCTCTCGTTTTGCTGACAAACTTCCTTCCAGCCCTTTTCATTTATATTCATTGAATCTTTACACTCATCTGCATGCAATCAAGGTAATGGACGGGTGGACACAGTGAAACCGCGCTGCGCTGCGCTCACTTCTCTTAGAGATGTGATGTTGTACAAGCACACAAGTTGATGCTACATTTGTACAGCTGGTTTTCTGACAAGAAGATGGAAAGTAAAGATTCCACCGTGGTGACAGGCTTGGTGGTATCTGTATACATGAGGTACTGCTTTCTCACCGTTGCTCATGTTTTGTTATATAATAATACAAAGCCATTGCTTATTTGCTTTCATCAGTTTCTCGTTGGCTTTTAGTTTACTTCACGGATGTGATGGAGCTTCAAAAATTGTGTGCTCTTCTTTGAAAAAGGACGAATTCGTACATCCGAACTGCATGTCTTTGTGTTGGTGCAGCAAACACGACAAACCTGACTGACATGTCATTTCTCGTTTATCAAGATTGCCGTTTTCAGCTGTCATAATTGTGACCCACCTATTTACGTCATTTACTATTTCGATGACTTGATGTTCCTTTTTGGGTTTGAGGTAGTCACAATGAAACATTTGATTGTGTTTGCTACTTACAACCACCATTTATGCTTTAACTGACGTTGTTATTAATTGACGGGACAAACACTCTGTGACACGGCATGTCTAGTACTTTTACTGGCATTGTCACGTCAGTGTTATTTACTCTTTTATTTAGGAAAATCAGACTGAAATGTGATTTTGCATGACCTAACAAAGTACGTGTCAACACTGTCGCCGTAAAAATAGTTGTGCATGCTGTTTGAATAATTGTCTAAATAAGTATTTTATTATAGAAAAAATAAATGCTGCGGGAAGTATGATGTAGGAAAGCGGACTGCTACTCAAATTATAGTTTTGTGATTATTTGAGTGTGAGAAAACGCTTTTGGAAAATCTCAAATTATTAGAAAAATGCACTAGTGATCCAGATGAACTACATTTTTTCAAAGCAAAGCAAATAATTCGCTTGGGTTGTAAGCTGCAAATAAAAGATCATACAATTTCCCTGAAAGTTCTAATAAAAATCTTTATTTGAATATCAAAAGATTTTTTATTTTAAACTGAGCTTATCTCAATCTTATGCTTCATTATAGTTGGTTGGGACATTTCATTTATAAAAGTGTGCTTCTTGCAGCCAAGGTTTAATGAAGAATTTTGGATGACATTTCCTTCTAAAATTACTGCAAGCGACGACAGGAAAATAGAAGCTTTTGGTTGTTGAAGGTTTGTTAAGTGCTTTTACCTTCAGTCCTCACGTTGGAATGCGATATGAGATGAAGCAAGCATAACATAAAAGATAAATCAAGAGAGACTTTCAGAAGAGTTTCATCATCGATTCCTTTGTATCAGTGCACTCTCATCTTTCTACAGTGGAATGGTAAATCGAGGAAAAAGTAGGACAAACATCTGAGAGTTTTTGTCACTTCTAAATAATTACTATTTCCCAAATGCCTATTAGCATGCCAGTTCTTAATCAAAGGATATGTACCTATATTTACTACCTCCTATATAAGAGAAAAATATATCATTTTCCAGTCAACATGTGTAGGCATGCATCCAATCATGATTATATCTGGCATCGCCATTTTAATATATATTTTGGCATTCAGAAAAGAACAAAGACAATCTTTAGCTTATGATTTTGAACAAAATTTGTCGTTTCAATCACTGAAAACACGGGAACCTTCCTTTCAAATAGATGCTATTTTGCACAAAATTTAGCAGGAAATAAATGGTGATACATATGCAAGATGAACACTTATTTCTTCTTGATCTTTAAATAAAGGAAGGGGAAATTTGCTATTATTTTTCGACATTTCGAACTAAAAGAAGTTTGAGAATACAAGAGTACTACACATATAGCAAATGCACTAAAATCAAATAGGAATAAGCTTTATGAAGAAACAGATTTCATTGTGAATCTGAATTTCCTAGAGGAAGTTTTGCATAGTCCATTCATGGTCGTACACCTTTTACTTCACATTCCAGAATAATTTAAAGTCCGCGTTAAGCACGGTGAAGTGTGAAAGAGATATAATGAGACACAGATTCCAGAACTCGACAGGCTCGACGTGTCCTATTCATTTTATAAGCCTTCTGCATTTGTTCCGCTTATAAATTATTTAGCCGCTTTTGTCTAGAAGAAGAGATATGCTTTTGTTGGATAAGAGGCAAGAGGAGAGACAACGACTGACATAAATTGTTGCAGAGTACAAACTTGAAGAAAATTGCGCTCGGCTTTTATGTCCTTTTTCCTCTATGAGAAATACAAAAACAAAAAATACTTTGCACTTTCTGTGTGGATTCATTAGAGTATGGAATACGTAATGATAAATAATTTCCCTTTGTGATACATGCCTATTTAAATATTTTACAAAGTAACTTTTATCTTGTCTCTCATCCTTCACTCGCGTAAATTCATTTTCTTTTATCTTGGTAGGCTTTCTTTTCCTGATTGCTACGTGTCTTGGTGTCCCACACATGACCACCACTTCTTTTCAGCCGATAAACACAAAAAGGGGGAAATGAAGGGAAAAGGGGAAGCGCCATTTCATATCTATTCATCCACGTATACCGTAATATCCCATAGGCTCATCAATGCAATTTACTATACGTTCCCGATTGTGTTGCTTGTCTCTCCATTTCTTCAGATTATTTAACTTGCAACAACTTTGGAGAAATTGCCTCAAAATTCATGTACACACACTGAAGACAATAACAGTTCAAGTGAAAGAAAGCGATCAAGTGAAGAAGTGGGATGATGATCATGTCTACACCATGATAATGTTGAGAAATGAGAACAAAACCAGGAAGAGTAACAAAATAGCTATTTTCCCCATTCCCCACCAAAAAGCGACGCTGATGTGTCATCCTCTCATAATAATGTTGAGAAATGAGAACAAAACCAGGAAGAGTAACAAAATAGCTATTTTCCCCATTCCCCACCAAAAAGCGACGCTGATGTGTCATCCTCTCTTGCGTTTTTCTTTCTGCAGTTTCTCCGGCGTTAAACTGGCCGGAAGGGAAAGAAAGGAAGGCAGGAAGAAATAGGAGCTAATTTCAGGATGAGGATGTCTACAAGTGTATCCACTCGCTTGTGAGTAGCAAGGCTTGTATAAACCTATAACTCAATATATGAAATGAAAAGCTATACCACTCCAGAGTAAAAAAAAGTTGAAATGGAAGGAAGAAGGAAAACAGGACGATTTATCCGACTCACGCAAGGAAACGTAACTTTCACACAAAGACTTTTTAAGGAAGTCACTATCATTGCCATTACTCATCTTGTATATTATGGAGCACTTTGCAAAGCAAGAGCTACTCTTCACACTCCTCGGTTGTTGTCAAGTCAAAAGACCATCATCAATGTCGTCTCGACATGTGAAACTTGAAAAAGGTTCAATGTTATAATGGGTGAACGCTGCATGAAGAACTCAACAAAAAGTTCTCCGCCTCCGCTCAGTCTGGGATGGCAATGCTTTGAATAATGACAAGCAAGCATCATCACGAGGGAAAAGGCGTGGAATGCAACAAAAAATGTCAACATACACGTGCACGTACATCCTTGAATTCATTCAGGATTTTCTCACGGACAGCTATAACATGGTTTATAAGTGAGAACTTTGGATGGTTAAAGCTAGAGGAAGGAATCCACTTTTCGTGTTCTAACAAGATGAAACTTGAGATTATGCTGTGCAGTTGTTGTTGATGATGATGATGCGGACAATGATCATGAGGACATGAGCAAGTTAAGAAACGTTTCCCTTTACTACAACACAATGTATAAATGTAACTTATCTAATAGTAAAAAAAGAAATTAGTGGAAAAGAAGGAAGAACTAGACGATGACGACCAAAATAAACTTTTTCGTCAACTTTAGGAAGAAGAAAGTGAGAAAGAAAAAGACCTGACTAATGCCGATGTCGTTTCAAGATTCATGGACATAAGGAGAAGGAAGTGTGGACACTTTCACCAATATTATCTTGAGGACAGATGAGTCTGGCTGGATACGTTCTGCTCGTCCCTTCCGTTTTCCTGTCAACCTCGTTTTGAATAAAAGAGTCCACGTTGGAAGATATTATCCAGCAGGGGAAAAGTTTTTTGTAACTTTAGTTCAACATGAAAAGTACCTTTATAAGGGGATCTTTCATTCTTAACATAGAAAACCGAATTCCTACACATGGTAAGCGTGAAGCATTAAATTTGCATTTCTCGTTGAGTGGGGTGATGCCTCGAGTTTTGTACATGATGAACAAACATATTTACTGATGTGCGTTGAAGTTTCTTCAAATGACAGGGGAAAATCTGACAACTTACCTTTAATGAGAAGAAGCAGGAAAAATAGCCAGTGGATTGGGGACCTTGTTGTAGGGATCATTGAGACCATGTTGACCTTTTTGTGCTCAGTGTGCAGTATTCCCTTCTGCAAAAAAAAAGATTTTTTAATATAACTTTTAGCTTCAGACAATACATTTCGTTGAAAATAGTTAGTGTGGAGGAACAGTTGCACATGTGTATAGTAAATACTTGGCATCGGGTCCAAAAGAACGTAGTACCTTCATGTCAGATAAAAATCAGTAGTGTCTACTTTAGTGGATAAATTTAGTTGGTTTGTTCATTCCGTGTCGTTTCCTTTTCCTCACTTTTCCCCCTTGCGATTGCGACTGACAATGAGTGTTCTTTATTATCTCGCATTTTTCTCTATCACCTTTTACTTTACTTTTCAATTTGCAGGAAATCACTCTTTATATCCTCTATCCAGATAAGAATAAATCAGGTCTACACTTCTGTCAAGTACGTGCTTTGCACAACATGTGTAGGCAGGTGAGAAGAAGGTAAATTCACCGAATACCCACCCGCTGTACGTATATGACACACGCGGTAAAGAACATGCATGTAGGTTTAAGTTGGGGTAACGTGGAATTCGTCGCATCAAAACCCAATCATCAGAATAAGCTGCTCACCATGTAATTTTGTAAAATGAGTTTTCTCCTCCATGCTTGTAAACATCGATCTGGTTATTGAAAAAATGGTCAAAGTTTCTCACTACATGATCTCCTGACATCACTTTACTACTCCATTATTTTCTTGTGTGCAGCAATTCAACTATACAGCAAGTGACAATAGCAAGCATCACGGAGCGTTGCGCTTTAAAAAACCTACTTGATAAGAGAGGAAGGTTGCAGACACTATTATATAGTGGACAATTTCAATTTCAAAAATTACAAAACGCAACTTGCCATTTATCCTATATGTGTTTTGCTTATGAAGCCCAGGTATACACAGTACGACATGTCCCACCCCACAGTCCATGTTTTTTTTCAGTTATAAAGCGCAACTTGCCATTTATCCTATATGTGTTTTGCTTATGAAGCCCAGGTATACACAGTACGACATGTCCCACCCCACAGTCCATGTTTTTTTTTCAGTTATTTGTTAAATCACGACAGCTGTCCACTGAACAAAAAAACAAATTCCTCTCATGACATGATCATGGCACGTATTCCGTGTACCGTATCGTAAACATGATGGCAGATGACAAAAAGAAGAAGCTCTTTTCCAAGAAAATAAAAAAGTAGGAGAAAGAGAGGTAAAAGTGGACAGGAAAAATCCTCAGCTGCCACTGTTGCTCCTGTTTTGCCATTTTTTACCTGTATGAGTCCGTTTTTTTTTCTCAACGGTAGAAATGTCTATAAAAAATGGTACCTTATCTATGTTGACGATACTGAAAGGGGCGCATATTATGGTTTGCTGTTTGTTATTCGTGCTCACACTTGATACAAATTCAGTATCGTACAGTTCTGCGAATGGAAGCACGTGTCAATAGTTAGGTACTTTTCTTATTACATGTATACTACTGTTTGCTTCTTACTATTCTCGTCAAACTATACGGATGTAAAAGAAAGGAGGAAGTGTGCGTCTGATGTCTGATAAATGAATCACGTGAGGAGAAAGAAGAAAAACTTCCACAGAAGAAAAAAATATGACTTTTCTCTCAAATTTTTGTTCTCCTGTCGTGTACTGCCTTTCCCAACAGTTTGCCAGCGTCTGTGTTTTTTCTTTTTCTTGTTCCCTCCCGTGTCGTCGCTTCAAGATGAAGTATTGAAGTATGGTATCATCTGTAACTACCGACAGTACGCAAAAGAAACAGAAGGAGATGTAAAAGAATTGCGAGTGTAAACACGAAAGAAGTTTTGTCATTGAACTTACAAGTGAAAAAAAATCTCTGCACTATTTAGTTTATGAACACAGATTTGTAACAAAAGATTTCTTTAAACTAAAAACATTTTTCTACAGCTCTACACTGTGCGTATTTCAGCTTCAGTTTTTGTTTGTTACAAAATGGAAACTTGGCTCAAAAAATCCTTTCCTTTTAGAAAAAAATTTGTTGAAATGAACTTTGTAACAAGTTCCCCTTTTGAGGTTCAAAAGATGAACAAAAAATATTTCAAACATTACCTTGACGTATACTTGTATTTATTTGAACGTTAGGGAGGATATATACGGGAAGCAAAAGCGGAAACGATCAACAAAGGATTATTGTTGGTGAATTATATGTTTTTTGGCTGAGGGTGTAAATATATACAGAATTTTTCCAGGAGCAAAAGCAAAGTGAATTATTATTATTATAAATATATACAATATTTCCTTGATTTCTTCCTCCTCTGCTTTATCTCCACTGTACATACCATTCCTTCTCTTCCTTCACCTTCCCCTTCTTGCAGATTCTAGTGCTTCTTGCTTGCTGTTCTGTTTTTTCTCTTTCTGCATTATTTTCCCATGAGAATAGATATATAGTGTCTTGAAGCCTCTGGTTTTGACAGGGAAGATTTCTCCGATCTTCGCACACACAAATCGAAACTACTTCTTATACGTGTACTGCTGGCAGAAAAGTAGTAGTGCCACTTGCTAGCTTTGTTTTCTTCTCTTAAGGGAAATAAGTAAGGAAGCGACTGGATTTTGTTTTTTTCTTTGTTTTTTCTTAACAGTTCTCTCAGAAGCCTTTGGGTTCACTACTTTTGCTACAAAAAACGTTTTGTAGTAGTTGTTCTTTTTTGTTACTGAAAGTGCAAATATATAAAAAAAATAAAAGAAAAATTGGAGAACTGAACTGCTCTATTTTTGCCAATAGTAGGATATCTACAAACTATTATTATTGGTATTTTGTATTGCAAAAAGTACGAGTCCTCTATAGCACCGACAACTATATAAGTAGTGAGTGATGAGGATAGAGAGGGAAAAGTGTTTACCGTGATGATGCAACAGTAGAGAAGAAGTTTTGATGGGAAGGGAAAAAAAACTACAAGAGTGAGTCAGTGAGCAAGATTAGAACAGCAGGTCTTCTCTCTCTCTTTCTCTGGTGCCTTTTCTCTTTCTTATTATTCCTTTCCGTTCTGTTGTACTTTTTTTTCCTTCTAAAATAATAATTCTTAATAACGAAATGTCAATCCCACGGACAGCTTCGTAATTCAAGTAAATTGATGGATGATCTGAAAATAGAGAATTTGTAGGTTTTCCCCCGCTTGCTCCTGTTTCCTTGTTTTTTTCTTTCTCTCTTGTTTGTATTTTAGTAAAGTGGTAGTCCAGTCCAGTCAGCAAAAATTGAGTGAATGAAACAGCTGGGTTAATACGTGCCTCTTTAAGGTCCTAATGTAATAAATAATATTTTTATAAGAAATGAATCTTTCTTTATTCTTTTTGATGTGCAGAACGATTGTGTTGTTTCTTTTTTTTGGGAAAAATAAGAGCGCACGCCGACATTATTACGGGTGTATCTTTGGAGGACAGAGAAGGAAAAAGTATTCGATTCGTATGGAGAAAGTAGCAATCTGTACAATCAGCAGCAAGTTTTTTTCTTTGATTATTATTACTTTTTTCTTTCTCTTGTTCTCAAGAAGTGCTCATTTGACCAGTACGGATAATTGGGTACGCTTGATGATGACGACGGCAGTGATGAGGCTGTTGATGATGTTATTCTGATTCAGTTGGAAGAAAGTATGTAGAGGGAAAGCATGAGTCAGGAAGAGAAAGAGAGAGATGTAGTTTTTTTTGCAAGATTTAATTATCCCTTCCTTCACTTCCACTACTGTTTTTTGTACAAGAAGGATATTTAGTGAGAAATAGAAGGGAACACGCAGATGGAGCATCTGCGTGCAACAAAGCGATTTGATTGTGTGTCTGCTTGTCTTTTCCAGAGCTGCTCCTTTTTCTTTAATTCCCAAGAATGATTCGAAGAAATGCAAAAAATGTTCTCTTGCTTATTTTGCTCAACATCTTACCAATTTTGGTAGGATATTGTGGGAGACGATGTACCACACTAACTAGGCTAGCCTCAATTTTATATATGTATGCGTCAAAACAACATAATATATTTTTGTTCTCTATGTGATGCTTGGTTGAAAGATTCCTGTTCTTTCGGAGACTTGAGATTTTGCCAATAATATTCGGTTATGACTGTAGTTGACAAGGTGGAATGGTTAGCATGTTACATAAATGTTTGTGCTTTTGTTTCTCTTTTTTGCATGAATAACTGAAATTGTAATGACTTTTTGCTTCAAACGCACTAATATTTGTGGAAACATAAAAGTACCAGGAAATGTGTGAGCATAATAATAATAAAATCGACTCTCCTTTGTTGTTCGTTCTACAGACGATGAAAGGAGAGAAAGTGGTTATTCCAGTTAGGCAACAAATGGCATCAAAATGACATTCGTAGGAAAATTATGAAGGGAGAATGAACTTTTTTTCTTTTCGGTTGCTTGCCAAACTTGGCAAATCTTATATAAACTTGGAAATACAAGCTATAAAAGTTATATAAAAAAGTATTTTATTTACTTTGATTTTTGGTTTCTTCCACTCACCACGAAATGGAATAAGGGAGATGAGAGCGACTGGGATGATGATTATAGTTTTTCCTGTGATTTGATTTGGAAAAGTTTTTCTGGTTTTTAGACGTAGGTAGATGACAGGGAAAGTACCACAACTCAGCTTTCGGTTTCAAGGTAAATGTTCGTCGTCGGGGCCGCAGAAAGGCCGGAGTAGAAGGGTTTAATTTGTGGCAAATTAATTCGCGTCAGCAAAAATAACAGGTATTTAGTGTGTGAAAATGTGTGAAAGTTAGTATGATCGAATACTGCAGCACAGCTCTCGCCCACACACGTACGCACATCAGCCCACCATTACCACGGCGAAATGACTAGACGGGCAGACGAAACCGTTTTTTATTGATAATCATTGGGAAAGGATTGGGCTTTAAGAATTCCGCGTGTTCACTCACTCAAAGTCAGTCAATGTTTACATCCAGAGCACTCTCACTCGTAGGCCGCAGAAAGGCCGGAGTAGAAGGGTTTAATTTGTGGCAAATTAATTCGCGTCAGCAAAAATAACAGGTATTTAGTGTGTGAAAGTTAGTATGATCGAATACTGCAGCACAGCTCTCGCCCACACACGTACGCACATCAGCCCACCATTACCACGGCGAAATGACTAGACGGGCAGACGAAACCGTTTTTTATTGATAATCATTGGGAAAGGATTGGGCTTTAAGAATTCCGCGTGTTCACTCACTCAAAGTCAGTCAATGTTTACATCCAGAGCACTCTCACTCGTAGGCCGCAGAAAGGCCGGAGTAGAAGGGTTTAATTTGTGGCAAATTAATTCGCGTCAGCAAAAATAACAGGTATTTAGTGTGTGAAAGTTAGTATGATCGAATACTGCAGCACAGCTCTCGCCCACACACGTACGCACATCAGCCCACCATTACCACGGCGAAATGACTAGACGGGCAGACGAAACCGTTTTTTATTGATAATCATTGGGAAAGGATTGGGCTTTAAGAATTCCGCGTGTTCACTCACTCAAAGTCAGTCAATGTTTACATCCAGAGCACTCTCACTCGTAGGCCGCAGAAAGGCCGGAGTAGAAGGGTTTAATTTGTGGCAAATTAATTCGCGTCAGCAAAAATAACAGGTATTTAGTGTGTGAAAGTTAGTATGATCGAATACTGCAGCACAGCTCTCGCCCACACACGTACGCACATCAGCCCACCATTACCACGGCGAAATGACTAGACGGGCAGACGAAACCGTTTTTTATTG
>JAHZNF010002890.1:0-10541 GCA_027744215.1 Troglopedetes dispersus
TGTATGCCAGTTTTTTCTTTCTCGCAAAACGATTAATGATAATATTTTTTGTTCCTCCTTCCCTTTCATTTGAAGAAGGAAAAGCTTGAAACAAAAATAGCCGAGTGCAAAAATAGTAGAATGACGTATGAACAGCCTGTATTCCTTCCTGTGTTTTTTCCACTATTTTTTTCTAATAATATAATAAAGATGGTAATAGGAGGAGGTAGGAAGCAGGGAAGGAGAACAGAGCTTTCCAGGGAAATGTACAAGTATTACGAGGAAATTTATGAAAATTTTATGCGCCTTTTCGAAATTCAAAAGTTTTGTGCCTGTGTGATGGCAGACGGAGGGAGAAATGTTAAATGCACCCATACAAACACACACACACACACACATTCCAACCCAAACTTGTAGTAGTCAGCAAAAGTCTATGCATATATGTTGGAGAAAGTTGGTTTGTTTCAACAGTGGTACTAGGAAAAGTAGTGGTGGCCGACCATGAGCGGTGGAGTGCAATTTCCAGATGCGTCAGCAGCAGCCAAATACCTCATGCAAAATAGCAGACTGGCGTCGAAACAAAAACACACAGAAGCAGAGCGTGGCGAAAAAAAAAACTAAGCGAGGACAGGATTTGAATAAAAGACACATGAACTGGGCATGTTGGCTTTAAGGCAGAGAAGGGAAGGGGAAAGTGATTTTTTTCCTTTTCAATAAAATAATATAATTCAATACTACCTTTTTCTAACAAACGTTCTTATAGTACATATGGTTATCTGCTATAGGCCAAGGATGCAATCATCTCCTTCCTTTTTTTCAGGAGAGAGGTTTTTCATTTCTTTGTTTTTTATTACTCTTTTCATTACAATGCTTCCTATACAACAGACAAAAATAGCAATGTTCGAATGCAGAACGTTCCAGGTAAAGAAACATGAGCATCAAGGGTCTTTTTTCCAGATCTTGGTTCATACACGGTACACAAACACTGGTATTTATGCACGTTTTTCTGTATGCAAAATTATGTACCATGTATAACTTTTTTTGGGAGGCATTGTGTGCACACCACTGCCTCATTTACTCGTTTATAATTGCTCCTCTGCATCATTCAAAGGACACTTCTGAGTGCAAAAATATAATCATAGTTATATAATAAGGTTTTGTACAAACAATGACGATCATGGATTTACTGATAAAATTCTTACTGATCCCTTCTCTTACTATACATTTCTATCTATTGAAAACTCTTACTAGGCTATTAACCCCTGCAGTCTACTGATCAATTTGTTGTGCTAATTCTGTTCTACTGTGACTATAAGTTTAGCAGTTCCATTAATTCCTTAATGTAATACAATTTGCTTTCTCATGCACGTTTAAATGATTCCTAGCCGTGCACTTACCATGTAATTACCGTCTGTAATTACAATTATTTCCTGTAAACCGATTTCAAACGAAAACCCATAGCACGAAAACCATTGCCACATTTCAGAAATCGTGGTTCGCGCGATCTTCAGTTATCATGGGTCGTAGAGAGTAGCAGGGAGAGTGCAAAAACATAAGTACCACGGTTCCGCCTGGTCCTAAGAACTATAGAAACAAAAAATACCCTCTTGGAAATTTCTCCCGCATGACCATTCCATGAAGAAGACTTGCTGGTTTGGAATTAACTGGAAGTTTTAATAGAGCGAGCAAGGGAGTGAAGATGGTGATAAGCAGGTCTTGGGGAATCCACACTTTTTTCTCCGTAAATTTTGAAGGGTATGGTAGAACGGGAACTTTTGGGAACTTTTAGTTTCAAAATGCCTACCTTTTCTCCAGAAGAAATAGTGTGGCCACTACCTTGTCTTCTGGTCCTCGATTTTTCAACATGGTATCAGATATTCACATGAATATTCATTGTTGCCAGAAAGAAATTCTTGTTTCGCTGCGCTTCCTTCCAAAACTCCTCAAGGAGAATGTGTACAGGGAAAACTTATCGTTTTTCGTCCTGGATGGGGTACACACACATCCACAATGATTTATACTCCAGTTTATTAACTAATTTTATACCAACGGCAGAATACGCAAATGTGAGGAGAAAAACCAGTTCACGTATGTCCTTCATAAAGCATGTGTGCAAGTTGGGAGTAGGTTTTGTAGCAGTCCGCCTTGCGAGATGTGATTGTGTTGATAACATGAATAAATAATGGACAGTAATATTTTACCAAAAAAAAAGTTGTTGCACATACATATTAGTTTGACTCATCTAGAAAGCTCGTGCATGTTCTGACTTCAATCAAAATATGGCCATGTGTGCATCAACCGATTTTTTAGAGCGTAAGTGAATTCCAAGAGAGAAAATAACAAATAGGAGAACAACATTCTTGTGAAAAATTATCAAAAGGTACGAAATTGCTTTTTCCGCGCTTCCACACATTTCTTCTGTGCCAGGAAATTTTTCACTTGTTTATTTATTCGGCATCGAACACAAGATATCCACTACTTCTTGTACATACGTGACTCTTGTTCCACATTGCATCTTGCTCTGTGTATTTTTATTCCTTGATCGTCTTTTTCTGTCCCTGGATTTTCCAGGAATTGTTAGTTTCAACAAGTTAAATTGTGGCTATGTAGCACATCTCATTTTTTTGTTCGGATCGTGAAGGTGCTGACAAAGCACGTTATTATGTTTATTATTGATTGTGTCTCCAACTACGTGAAATTTTTTGAAGACACCACCGTCGCCAAATCAAATTTCAAATGGGAACCTTCGTCGTCGGCGGCATGTAAGCGTTTCGTATGTGTGAAAGATGAAAAAAAGCCCGGCGTTAATGCGATGTCGTGAGAGAACGTAATCAGGCGTGTGGAAAGGAGTGAAAAGAAAATCTATATTTATTCTGGTTGTCGCCTTCCATGTGTGTCACACAACTCATCGGAGTCCTTTTTTCCTTGATGCTCTAATGCCGTTACCAATATATATGCCAGTTTTGGGGCTTCACCTCCAAATTTTTTTTTGTTTCTTGCGGGGAACAACATTGTCTGAAGAAATGGGAATAAATATTGTCAGCTGAATGTAGCCGTGAAAGTAAAAGGACTTCTATGAGGTTACGCTCCTGCCATTCCATAATACACTTTCCAGATCATCCTGGTAAAAAGGGAAATAACGATTGTCGCATTCTCAAAGAAGAGCAAATGACAGGACACTATTCATCTTCTCCTTAAGAAATACATATTGACACTGCCGACAAGAAAAATGGGATGGAGCTGGGATAAGAAAAAGAAATTTTCATCTTGTTGCACATTCCGTCCAAGTCCATTGTGAAAAAAAGGACTCTCCCTCGGAGGATCTGACATCTGCTTTCCTGCGCCGAAATCAGCCATATCAAAACGGTTTTGAGTAATCTGCTATATATGCATTTCCCCAGCAAAAATATGTACACTCAATTTGTCTATCTCCACAAAAAAGAGCAGATAGTCCCTTGAGCCCATTTGAAAAATTTATTGGGACTCCTGTCGCACAACAAAATCCACCACTCCCTCATTTTTGTATACATATTAGTACAATATTTGTATATTACAGTTTGTGAAAAACAAACGATGAAGGTGATTATTAAGTGTTTTTATTGTTGTTTAACAGGCATGTCTCCAAAAAAAACTACTAGCTACTGTGGTCAATTTACTAGCTTCATATCTATGATTGCAAAATCATCCATTTCAATTGGACAACACAGTTATTTTTATTGGTCTTCCCAGAGTATGTCTTAATATGATAAATATTGACAAGATGGAAATATCTACAAAAAAGGACAAGGTTGTCATGTCAAAAGTAAAATGTCGGGAAGGAGAAAAAAAAAATTTCTAGAGAATGCACCACAAACTCGTCCACTTTATCTTTTAAAAATTGCTCGAGTGTGGAAGTAATGTGGCAGTGTACTTAACTGGAAGGAGTCAGCTGGAGTATTTTTCCTCCATTTATATTCCTCGTGAACATTTCCTTCCTGTCCATTAGACATTATGTTCCATTTGGCAACTAGTGAACGGCCTCCATTTTTTTCATCATTTAAAATGGCTCCAGCTCCGCACGAACTGACTATAGGCATACGTATATCTAACTTTTAAAAAATTCAAATGGTCATATCCGGTGTAGCATTTCGCTGTGAGGATGTCATCGTTTTTTTATCATCACTTTTTTCCATCCAATATTTTTGGCAGACAAGAAATAAACTGCTGTTTCTTATATTCTGATGTGAAAAAGCTAGAAAATTGCCGAGAGGCACGACTGTTTATAAACAAAATCGTTGTGTGTGGTCCACCTCCAAAGAAACGGAATCTAGATTGCTGAAGCAGCCCTTCTGACCTCTTCCTGTTGCAAACCATATTACTGTCGACACTCACAAATAAATATTATTATTATGGGTTGGAGTCCTCCACCGGAAATTATTTTACATTGGATTCCAACTGGTCGTTTGTCCCCAAAGCAAGAAAACTTTTTTCTCCAATTGAACCATCATCAACTGTGGACAAAGTTGGCACGATTATTTATTTCTCATACTCTAAAATCATACAAGTTTCTCATCATTTTCTGATTTTCCGACAACGAAACATGGGCCCGTGATTCATTTTAATTATAATTACTTTTCATTTGAGATTCTTGTGCTGGAACGAAGAAGAGAAGAGGAAACTTTTGCTGGGACTGACTAATCTGGGTCCTCGAGCCTCCAAGTTCCCAACAAGATATTTGAATTTACTTTTCTGAATGAATGAAAGTGACAAGGAAAAGTGGAAAGTTGCAAGGAAACATCAAAATTGAATTATAATTTTTCCTATAATAAAGCTAAAGCACTTATATAGTGGCAGTTGCGAAACAGCAAACAAGGTTCTCTCCTGAATAAAACCGGAAGGATCACATTACAAATTAGTGGAGGACTGCTGGTCGCACAAAACTTGTGAGGCCTTCCTTTCGCTTCCCAGTTCCTCCCATTTGCTGCAGATATAATGATGTTGGGAGAGAAGTGTGATATTATTATTTTGTTGTTGGTAATAATAATGGTGGCAGTGGTCGCACAAAATGGGAAAATGTTGTCGAGCAAAAGTATGGTAATTATTGGTGCACCCTCCTCCTCAAACTTCACAACATGTATGAGAATACATGCACACCCACATGTCCAATTATGACTCCTACAACCTGGCTCCAAAAACACACACACACACACACCCTCCAACAAAAAGTTGAGTTGATTCAGAGGAAAATGTTTGAAGTTGTGTGCGTTCTCTCCCTTGGCATACCCTCCACATGATTATGAATGAGAACCACTGCATAATATCCACTTAAGTTGTTACTTTCGCAGGAAAATTAGCGCAAGATGAAGAATACGTGCTCATTACTCATTAGTGAACATTGCTTATTAGACACACACAGCATTGTTATTATGATTTCAAGGGAAAGTGAAAAAGTACGGAGCCGCGGAGAAAATTACAAGTGAAACCAAGAACAATTTTACTCGCAGTTGGGCGAACCTCCTCCAAGTTTTTTTTCCACGAAGGAAAGGAAGCACCAAAGTTTCCCTTTGAGGGAAACGCAGCATAGCTTGCACGGAGTCTCTGTATTCCGAATAATTCGGGGAGATGCCTCTCCACAAGGCTACTTTGCCAACGAAATGCTAATTACAGGCATCACGAAATTATTCCCTCTTGGTTTGTCGGATCGATTGAAATGCTTCTCGAGAGAGAGAGAAAGAGAAAGCTGCTTTCTCAAGAAAAAGTGGTCTATTTTTAAACTACTAGAATATTTATGAAAGTGCATTTGAAATTGATGTTTGTCTCTTTTTGTTTGGTCTTCCGCCAAAGCCGAAGCCACCCTCGTCGGCGGGCGCCATAGAGATCGAGGAGAGGAGCAAAGGTGGCGGCGGAGGGAGCATGACGGAGCATTCGGGGAAAGCGACAACGTCGGCGGGTGGAGGAGCAAAAGGATGTCCGCCGCCGCTGCAAGCCAATGCATCCAGGGACAGTGGTGTCGGTGGTACAAATACATGCTTAAGTGATAACGGTGGCGGGTCGTGTAGCGTGCCGCCGACGCCAGACGGTCGCACTTCGAAACAAGTGGGCTTCCAAGAACCATTAACAGGGAAAAGCGAAGTTGTTGTGACAAAGCCTGAGATTACGGTGGAGAGTTGCTCGCCGGAGCTGACAGGCTCGGGGGACAAGGAACCGAAGAAACAGGCGGCGACGCCAGCGACCGGAGGAGCAAACTGTTCCTCGAACTGCGCGGGCGACGAGGCTTGTGCCGGTGATGGTGGTGGTGGTGAAAATGTGCAAACTGCTCAAGAGAGGCAAGGTGGTGGTGAGGAGGTGGATGAGAGGACTAATAATAACGTAGACAGTAAAAGTGAGACTTTTAGTAACGATGTGATGATGAGTGGTGACCCCCTCGCTCCGGCGGAGGAGGAGGAGCTCAGCGAGCATGGGAGCTGCGGCTCCAGTCCAAAGGAGGTGGTATCGCCCACCGAGAGCACGGCAGGGGCCTGCAGGGATCAAGAGACGCAAGACTCGCCCAAGGTCGGCTGCTCCAGGGAGTCACCGGAGGGGACTCGGGCGTCGGTCCGGCGGAAGCAGAACAGCGCGGCTGGTGGGCACGCTCAGAACCAGCACCAGCCTCTCGTGCCAACTGTGCATTTGAAGCAGAGCATGGAGGAGGATGGGTGCAGCAGCTCGAGCAACCGACTCCCCCACCAGCAATCCACTTTGGCTGTAAGTGAACTTGAAAGTAAGATGTCTGAGCTCCAATCTAATGGTAGCAGTCGACCTGATGAAGGTTCTACGAGTCACTCTAGCTCGGCCAAAAAAGGGAAAGGATCCAAGCTCCATTTCCTTCGAGTCGAGACTCCAACGATTTGGAGAACTTCTTCCAGTTTGTCTTTGAATGGGGATGTCCATATTTTGGGTACATTGTCCCGATCCTGTTCCCGGCTCCAGTTGGACATGGACCCTGTGAGTGACGTGGAGCCTTCCTCATCCGACTCGGGCGCTGTAAGCCGGTGTGCCGTCGTCAAGCCACTTAAACTTCGCCTGTGCCAACCCTTCTTTGGCAAGAAATCTGCCACTAACAAGGCACGCCGTGATGTGCTCGACATGGGAAAGCTTCCCTCCCCTAAAGTAAGACACTTTCGCACTCAAAAAATAAACCCTACACTCACACTCTCAAAATAAACCAAAGATGTGCTCACACTACTTGCCCCACCACTTCCCACTTGCTCCCTCTTCACCTCTCTCTCTCTCTTCCCGTCTCTTCTCTCCTTTCCCTCACTTCGCTCCCTCCTCCACTTTCTCTCTTCCTTTCACCGACAAACAAACTATTGAAAAGACACACACCCTTTCACCAAATCCCTTCTTACTCTTCCCTTCCATTTTTACTCTCTCTTTCTCTCTCTCCCGTGCACTTTCCCTCTCTTGCACACAGTCCCCTCCATCCTTCATGCACTGCATGCCCAACCTCCAGGCCGCAACACAACTTACACGCACGGAATCAATGTCCACCATTTATCATCATCAACTTTTTTTTTCGTAAACTCAAACGAACCCTCCTTCCCAGGTCTGCTCCTTTTTTCTCTTACTTTTTTTCGCCCAGCACCACCACGACCACAATAAATGATTGGAACTGTCACAAGAATTTGGTGTTTTGAATTAAATTATACGCCACGGAAAATTTATTGATTTACTCAGGCCGATAGACGGAAACTTAATGATTGCCTAACCAACTTCCACCCAAAAAAACCAGCTGCTCCCTTCCAACTTACATACTTTTTTACTCCACAGAATTTTCCACGGAAATCTTCACCACAACTTGTGCAGTAAAAAAGTAAACAAGATATTCTTCTGGTTGTGACTAAACATATACTCAGCTCAGCTAATAAACCTACTTGAGTATTCTCGTGGACGCTTTGTGAATAAATAATGGCCTGCACTATAATATTACAGCAGAAATTTTGCTGTTGCTTATCGTGGTTGTGGTGGTATCAGCCTGGAAGGTCACCTTTTTTCAAACTTCTTCTCACACTTTTACTAAAAAATTCACACAAGTGCATTCTTTATTTGTGTACTTTTAGTTGTTTCCTTGCTTGGTATCCCCAATTAGTTAATATGAGATTATTATTCTTGAGTAACAAAAATAATTTACTGCCTTTGGGTTTGTATTGTGATGCATGACGAGAATTAAAGTTAGTATGTTGGTCTATTTTACACAACTCTTATCTTACTTTGAAGAGGTAGCATGTGCGCATGGAATTTGAAACCTTCGCGTCAGTCACGAGTACCAAATTCTGGAGACGCGGAAAGCTAAAGTGCGGCGTACGATGAAAAGGAGAGAAATATGATATTATTTGAATGCTAATCTCTTCTGCATGGTAACAACACAGAGGACGGCACTGAAGATGACTAAATTCCACTGCCGGTTTGTTCCATAAACCACACGGTTGCTCCTAGTAAAGTCGGTAAACTTATGCACATCAATACGTGAAAGCTGTAAAAAAAATAAATTGGGAAGCAGTTATCCTGTGATGATTAGAGTGGCGCAGAGTTTCTGGCAAAGGCATGCCCTACCGCAACGTGCTAAGTATCTTGATTAATCAGAGACCCACTCAGACTGGAGGAGCAACAATAAAATTGACTCTTTTCACTGTAATCATATGTTTGATATGCGTGTATGTGAGTGTGCATGCATCCTCTCCACTTTATCTCTTTTCCTCTCCCTTTTTACTTCCCTCGAATGTTTTATGTTGTCTGTGTGTCTCCCTCTTGTTCCCTTTGAACATCACACAGAAAATTTACGTACCACATTAAACGAGCTTGTCGTACTTCACTCGCACTGCATGTTTCCAATCATAATAAAAACGTAAAAACAAGCGACGGTGATGACGATGATGATGATGGGAGGATGAAAAACCGTAGAAAGAATTTTCTTCTACAGGAATTCTCTTTTAGAACTCAAAATGAAGGGGGAAAGAGCTCCCATTTTTTATTAAATATATAGTCCGCCATCCATATCTCCGGAAATGCCTGTAGCAACAGTTCCCACCATTTTGTCTTTTGAATCTAATTTTATGAATTGGTGGAAGAGATGGAGTATCAATTCGGATGAGTAACTTATGGCTCTTCTCTCAACAAAACGTTGTTTCCTTTCATTTCATTCCAGATATAAACAAACGGGTGAATTACATATGAACATATTATTATGTACCATTCCCTGTTGATAAACATAAATATTACCCTGAAAATATATTTTGTGCCAATATTTTTGTCAAGAGGTTAATGAGTCACAGCAACAGAAATTACGATGCAAGAAGAAGTATTTTGTGATTATGTGGTCGAAAATGAAGTAGCTATTTAAATTCCAGACTCCATTTGGCGGAGCTCAGTGGGTGCCACAAGCAAAATTTCGTGGCTACAGTCTCTTGCGAATGGCATGAGGATGATAGGAAACATGAATAACATCATTATCATCATTGTCAAACTATTGGTTGGTCTCCTGCTTGGTTGTTTTGTATCTAGTATTATACCACATGAGTGTCCTACTATGTATAGTTCTATTTTTATACAAAAGATAAGTTCCATTTTAGTACGTCAGGCAAATCAACTTTTTTTCCTTCACCTCCCAAAAAAATGACCCAAAAGAAGAAATCTCGGAAGAGTGGAAAATGCCGAGATCTGCTGTTCTCTAAATTTTTGACTGCCTAGCAAGAAGGATTGTGGTAAATTGACGGTCGACTGCTTGCGTGAATAGCATTCATGCCCTACCTGCACCGAAGAGCCTTCTTCGTACGTACATACCTACTTCATTTGGTGCTCACATCACCTTTGAAACAATAGTGAAATTGACCGATAGAGCCATCTGTCATTGCCTCATGCTGGGGTAACGTGCAACATCGCACACATTACAACTAACCGTTGGTTGCACCAACCAACCGTTATCTTTTTTAAAAAATTCGTACAGGAAAAAGTGAAATAGTAGGCGTGTATTCTCTGTACTAAAATAGTCGGAGAAATATATGGGACTTAATATATGAGTGTGCTGGCAACTGTGACTTTAGTTGCCTTGTTTGCTTCACGTTTCAAGTATTATTTATTCACGTGAAGCTTCCCACCTAAATCCCTCCAGTCGCGCAGAGCGGTTCTGTTCCAAAATTAATTTTTAAATGGGACTAAACTCGTCCCCGAGTTGTGATCATGCAAGCGATGTCCCAATAACAATGGAGATGATGGGCTCAATACTTTCGGGCTACATTTTTGGTGAGGAAAGGGAGTATAGTGTTGTTTATTGGAAGGAAGGTAAAAGCAGGAAAGAAATTCAATACCTGAGTAATCTTCCAATGTCAAGGTCTGCAAACTGAAGTAACGAGGAAAAATGAGTTTAGAGCTTGAAACGATTCTTTTCTCGAAAGTTCATTTCCCCGTGTTTACTCAATTTGGAAAGGTAGCTTGTAGCTCAGAAAATAAACCGAAAGGCCAGGAATGTATCTTTTTATCTCGTTAGTTTTTGCAATTATTGTTGCAGGACACGTGGAGGGAATCAATGGAGGATAACTGGTTAGCCT
>JAHZNF010002891.1:0-10389 GCA_027744215.1 Troglopedetes dispersus
TGCTCTTCTGATGAGCCAGCAAAATGTTGAATTTGATTTTTGTACATTTAGTCGAGAAGTATTCTGGGGCATGATGATAGTAGTGGTTGCTGCTTTGCAGCCGTAAATGGCTAAAAGACGTTTTAAAGGGTCGGGGCAAATTGATGATTTATTGGGCAACCCAAGATCTTACAATGCCCCGCTCAGTGTAACAAAATGCAGTTTCATATATCTTCTAAGAATGTTTGAACATGCACCATTGAATTTTTATGCTTTCACACAATACCAGTAAAATATATTATACTTAGTTAGCGTATTTATTTGAAAACCTGGCCTAATTTCAAATATGATCGCTTGCTATCTTTTGGTGGTTTACGGTATCATGCTTTCAAATGTTGAAGAGCTTAACAGCGAGCATACCGATGTATGAAAGTGCGCAACGTGAATGCGAAACTACTGGTTCAGGAAAATGAACCATGTAGCCATTAACTAGAAATAGATATAATTGCTGCTTCCGCAATATCTAGTGTGTTTTAAATTCTAAATTCCTTTATTATATTTTTGTCATGAGTCTGTAGGTTCCATATCGTCTTTCGTCGTACAACATTTGGTCGCTCTCAAAATTGACAATCTCAAAAAATTGATTGCTCCTCTGGGCACTATTCCATGTCAGAGTTGTGGCGAATTGGTTAAGCCTTTTAGCTGTGCCAGTGTATATATCACGTCTCGGAAAAAACTGACTTAATTTTCCACCCAATCTTCGTCTTCTAAGTACCGTAATGTCCTTGTTTGTAGTGTTGGTCCCAATTTTATTCAAATATGCACTTTGCAAACAGATTGAATTAGATCAGAAATTGGATTTAAATCAAGAATTGAAAATATTCGAGAAATGCTCAACACGAATTATTCAGGCGGAAATTGTCAATTTGGTAAAAACCTTTTTTTTTAAATTTTAATGACACCCAAAACCTTTTCCCAAAATACAAAATCGTTTCATTTCTAACCTTCATTAATAGACAAGGCACGACTACGAAATGGCTCCCGTTACCTTCCCCATTGTTTTAACGAGCTACTACTACCATCAACTTCTTGGCAAGCACAACGCTTCCCTGTTCTGCGACGACCTTCCTCTCGAACTACTTAATCCGGCTTCTGGTGGCTGGCCAACCCCCGTAAATGGGAACCGGTATGGATAACACCTCACACAGTACCACCGGCTGTTTAGCCGTTTACCGAGTCACCACCGGACATAAAACCTCCCGACCCTTTGTGCCACCAATCATAAATGCCACCCGGAAAAGTAACCACCCAAACCACCAATCATACGCGCCACCCGGAATAATAACCACCCATACCAAAATATATATAAATAATAATTTTATTTCACAATATTTAAAACTTTAACAAAATTCTCAGTTGATACTTTTATGTCATGTTTATATTTTATAATTAATTCTTGCTCTTTGCCTTAATTTCTGGATAATAGGCGTGTGAATTATTTGTATAGCTTGCGAATCTTCCTGATCTCTTTCAACCCTTGCACGCCTAGACTGATGCCCTACCTCACTATCGTCGGTCTCAAAGTCTGCACGCTCACTGACTGTTCTAGTTTTTGCTGACCGATAGGTGCTTAAAGAGAGCATATTGCCTGAAACTCCATTAAGAAAATTTGCTAACGGAGTATCATTATACCCCATAACTAAATTAAAAAGTCGCCTATTTAAAGAGACTTGCTTATACTTTGTATGCCTGGGGGCTTCACCAGCTTCTTTTTGAGCTATTACTACTGTTGTTACTTTTTGCTCTTCTTTGAGTAAGTTGAGTAGTGAAAAAAAGGAAAGATGGGAGGCCTTAGCTAAAGTTTGAATTCTCCTGTTCCAACCCTCTGCTGTGTTGTTTGTTCTGGGATTCCTTTCCAGCACTCTCTGAAACACTGACCAAAACCTAGCTGGATACATTGAAGGAGTATACCTACTGCCAATATAGGTTCGTTCCAAATATGAGTAAAACTGATCCAGCTCTTCCTCCATGTGTTCAGTGCAAGACATTGAAGTTTTAATAAATTTATATGCCTCCTCGACATCCTCGGGTTTAACGAATGGCAAGGCAAAGACTTTCCTTATAAAGAGCGAGAATTTTACATTTACCTTATACACGCTTTTCAGAAGTGGTGGCATATTTCTTTGTATTGCCTGGACAAAATGAAAATGACATCCCTGTAACTCTGCATTGGGAAATATTTTGTTGGCCGCTTTTATGATGGCTCGCTCAAAATCCATAATAATAATACTTGGACTAATTCCAGAAAGTGCACTAAAAACATATGCATAACTGCTAGCTTTCTTGTTAGGGAGTAACGCGTACACCAAGGGGAATGCCCATCCATCGTCGGTAACACCGTGTATAGTGAATAATTGGGTAAAAATTCTAGACACCACGTCAAATGTTCCATCCACACAGACAGTTTTACATTGTGACAAAACCTGAAAGAATACAGTGGAGAATGAATATGAAATATTTTAAGTCAACACCAGAATTAACATGAATGTGTAAAAATGTCTAGAAAGAAATTTGCATAATCTCACACACCTTCAGGTTACTGGTTGTCGAAAAAACTAAAATACGACGGTCATCTCCTGAGTCAGCCAACAAAAATTGCTCACCGTCCACATACAGATCATCGTCTGGAATCAAAATCTCAACTCTAGTTTTGGGTTCAATGATCCCGATGGGTCGCCTGACTCTCCTTATGTTTCTACTGAGTGACCCTGGTGATGCCAGGGCTTGCAAAACTTCCGTGGGATGATTTTGAAACACTTCAGATATCACACTTGCAGGAGCAACTCTGGAGGATAATGCCTTTGTTCTGATTTCTTTCCTCACTCGCACTATTTGACATCTGAAATCGGTCCTTAGTTGGTACATATGTACTTCACATAATAAATTTAATGAAATAGTTTAGCTAATAATTTATACTTACTCCAGTGAAGATGTTATGCACGAGTGTTCCTGGGTCACTTTTATTTCTGCACTATCTTTATACTTGATGCATCTTCCAGCACATGGTCTCGCAGCACAACGATACAGCACGCTTGACAGGGTTTCTTTTTGCTTATGATACATCTTGTTATCATGTTCCATGATTAAAGTTTCGAAACTAACTGCTTTAAAATTAAATAAGTAAAAATATATGACAAGCTGGAAAGGGAGTTTTCTGCGTTACTCTCGGCTCCACAGAGAAAAGTGACGCAGATAATATTACAAGTAGTCTATTTTGTGTATGGGTAATTTGCATGGTAAGTTGGAGGTATGCTAATAGCGGGTGGTTATTTGCATTTGGTGGTGTCATTGCAGGTGGCATAATGGTTATGGTGGCGTATTACCCAGCGTTGATATTTCCGGGTGGTATAATGTCCGGGGGTACAATGGATGTGGCTTCTAGTCCTAGACCCGCCGTAAATATGACCTCAACTCCTCCCCACAGAGTTGGTTGTGAACTTACCGTCTACATCACGCCATGGAAACACTGTGAATCCTGGCGATGCGAGTTGCCACCAGTGAAATTTTATAACAATTTCACGTCAATATTTCCAAAGTCTCATAATCGCTTCAGTGAAGGAAGCATTAAAAGACATTCCGAACAATCTCAGAATTTTGCAACGGGAAGGTTTTTCGCACTTGTGGGTCCATTTGGGCTGCCTTACCTCTCTAATTTGCTTCGTGTAGTGGACACATTTATGCCCACTATTACGGGTCAGATTCCTGCTCAGTCACATTAAATTGTATTTTGGAGTGAAGAAAGTCTCACAGAAAGTCAGGATCCTTTCCACATTTCTCATCAAGGATGTGCGTTCATGGTTGTCAGAAGTTGCGGATAAGGCATTAGCAGATTGTTTAAAGAAGAGGAGGACTGATAAATTTTGCGTAGACAGGATAACCTCAGTATTTGTAAAATATGAACACATAAATATCCAACTCTCAACAATGAAATCTTGGAATAAATTAGAAATTCTGAGTGGAAGGAAAAGTGTGAAGAAGGAACACTTTCCAGTTGTCTTTGTTTGCTCCGCTTGTGAACAATGGTATGACCCGCACCTCCTAAAATGGAGGTTAGCCACGGAAAAATTTTACGAACTTTTCTCTAAGATTTCCACACCAGGCTTCACACACCAGAATAGTTTAGCCACATCCATATTTCTTGTTGGTGCCTCTTCCCATCAGCTACAAAATGTGCGGCTGGATCAGAAAGGATTCCACTTCGTGACTTGTGCAAAGATTCTTGAGGTTTCTTCATTTTCGTTGGATTCCCTCTACTCCATTTTCGATGTGTCAATCTGGGTAGGCCTAGCAATAGCAATGCTAGTTACTTGTCTAGCGTGTGGTAAAGTATTTGGAACAGAAAGTAACCAGAAATTTAGTGCTTTCTCGGACATTGGGAAAATGTTGCTGGAACAAGGTGTGGAGTTGCCAGAGGGCACCTATTTCAGACTCATCTTCGGGGCATGGATGCTAGTTGGAATTGTTCTGTGCACGTGCTACAGAGGCGATAATATCACGAGCTTGACGGCCCCCCTTCCTGTAAAAAAGATGGAAAAATTTGATCAATTGACCGAAAGGAATTTCCTATTTTATAGTCCTCATTCCTTCCAATCCACTTTCTTTTCTCAAGTCAACATTGTTCCCAATATCGACAGCGCGAATGTTACAATAAGCACGGTGAAAATTCTCCGGTTCGATGAGGCAGTGATATCGATAATTTCCAAGTGCAAGAAAGAGGCATTTCTGGAATCCTTATGCCATTTGAAGCCATGTACAAAAATTTTCCTCCTCTGCCTATAAAATTCGAGAAATGCAGCAACAATAACTTCACTTGTGTTCGCCAATCCAGCTTCAAGTCTACATATATTCAAAGCACCTCCAGTGCCAATAAAGCCTTGGTAGCTAAGATCAGTGAAAACAACATTGTTCCCAATATCGACAGCGCGAATGTTACAATAAGCACGGTGAAAATTCTCCGGTTCGATGAGGCAGTGATATCGATAATTTCCAAGTGCAAGAAAGAGGCATTTCTGGAATCCTTACGGGACAATTCTTAAATTTTACATGAAACTCAGACAAAGACTTATCAGCAAGGATAAAGGCAAAACCGTTGGAAAGGATGCGGATAAATTTGTGAGCATGAGTAAAGAGCCACTGGGAAGGACCATTTTGGTTTGGAGATTTGCCTATTTTCCAGTTGACGCCGATGCACTAATTATTCATGTGCACTCGTTCGTAGCCTCTGGCATCCTGGAATTTTTGGACAGATGGTCACTCCGAATGTCAGTTTGGAAAGAGACTATTGAACAAGCCCGGCTTCAGGAAGATCAAACCTCCATGTCCCTGCACGGAAATGGACTGGTAATATTTTACTTTTTTCTCGCGGCCATTCCAGTTTCGACGCTGGCATTTCTTGTAGAAATATTGTGGCGACGGTATGGATCCCGCTTTGCACAAAAAATGCCGAGCCAGTTTTAAATGAGTTATGATACTGTTCTGAAAACTCCAAAATGCAAATATTATGGATTTTATTTAACCTGATTATGCATAATGAAACAACATACCACATATTATTTTTTTACAATTCGAACAAGGTACGCCTATGTATTTACTTTACAACAAATATTCAGGCAACATGATTATTCCTACTTTTTTCTATAGTTAGTGCTCCGGCTTTAAAGAACCTGCATTAAAAAGTTTTATGTAGTGACAGACTTATATGAGAAGTGATAACACCTTCTGAACATTTTACTTCTAAGTTGGTATATTCACAAAATAAGACATTTTAACTAGACTCGTTAAAATTATTCCTTTTCATAAATATTTGCGATTGTCAAGTCAAATGATTGCCTAAAACAAGGGCTTCACAAATAAAGAAATTATTATTGTTAAAATTCCCAAACATGAGATAATTCTAGATTAATTATTTATACATCAGAGATTTTACCAAATTTTTGAGGAACAAATAAGTGGGTACGGGCAAAAACGGGTTTTAATATTACGGTATACAAGTGTTCAAGTCGCCCCAAGCATTACATTATGTTCACAATGCCCCATAAATTTAATGCTTTACTCAGTGCCTCCCATTGACTATATGTTAATATATTTTTACCCGTTTTTGCCCATTTTTACCCACCTCTCAGAACCTTGGTGAGTACGCGTAAAAATGGGTAAAAACGGGTACGTACCCACTTTTTTTCCCACTCGACCTTTCTTGCTGTACATATACACTTACCTTACTTACTGTTTACGCTTATCACTAAAATAATGTTAAAAATTTAACAATGGAGTCAATTTAACTATATTTAACTACCAAATAAATTAACGATCAGCATTTAGTTTTTAATTGCTCGGCTGAATTAGCAATACCACGTTAAGGAGGTTATCCTCCAACTGCTGCAAATACGATGCCACGAAGCTTTTCTCGATCATGAACATTGCACATGGGGTTCCGAGACGACGTTGAGATTTCCACAGGAGGTAATGGCAATACCTTTTATCTACATTATTTGCCCTTCTGCTAAAATACATGTTAGCCTTGTCGGAAATTACTCCTTGAGTTAGTGTGCTTTCATACCCAATTCCCGCATACAAAATACAGGCATAAACAACGAGAAATATGCCCACAACTAACGCCACAACTACAATAATGGTTTGCATCAAGCTCCAGCAGCAAATGCTCAGCCACAGGCAAAATATCGTGGCGATGTGCAAGGCCAGTGTCGTGACACCGTGGATGTAGCTCATAAGTGTAAACACGGAACTGGTAATGATTCTCAGTTGATTGTAGAAATGGACTGCAGCAACTCCACGAATTTGAATTAACATTCTCGAGGTCAGGATTGCCGATAAGGCAACAACCCAGATACCCACCATGATGAAGAATGCAAATCGCCGGAGCTCAGTAAAGCTCCAGAAAAAAATATTCAGAGAATCAGACGGTTTTATTAATTCAACCTATTCAATTGTGATTAGCTTCAATGTATTGGCTTCTTAGAGGTATTGCTCTCGTATATATTATTTGGTTACGAATGAAATCAATATTTGTGGAACGTGATAATTTTTTGAAACATCACATTAAAAATCCGATTGCGATATAATAATTTGTGACCGGTTCCAGTCCTTAATTTTACATGGCACACTTTGAGTTCCAAAACAACAGAGAGGATAGAGGAGCCATGCCGGAATAAAATTACTGGAATTTCACACTTGGTTCTGAAATCGGTTGAACGTTTTATACATCACTGTTTACGTTTTCATAAGAGTTCATTACTAAATGCTCAGATACAGGGGCATTTTGGGGCGAAATAGGGACCGTCGATAAAATATGTCTATTTTATGGGCTATATGATGGAGGTTTGAAGATTTCAGATAAAACCCCAACTGCGAACTTTCTGCTAAAGCTGGGTTGAATAAATCATTTAATTGTACGAGCTGCCCTGTTTTCTCGTAGCCATTGACACGTTACTGAGAAAAGGAATTAATGCAAAAACTTGCAGGAGTGCAACGAACCTGACTCAGAAGCTATCGCGATAGCGTATCTAAGGAAATGGATATAATAAAACCTTGAAATTGAACACCTCTCCAGTGAAATGAATAAATAGAGTTCGATTTTTATGAGTTGAAGAATATGTCAATAAAATTTGTGAAATACATACAGCGAGCTTCACAGACGCCAGTCCATTTAGGTATTTTCTTTTTCCGAAGGTGATGAGAAACTTTATATGGATTAGGAACGGTGGTGGAAGTATTACAAAAATTAAAATGATACATCACTGTCATTGATGAACGAACAAGTCTCTCCACAGAAGAAGCTACTATGTATATAAGTGTTACAGTAGTCCAAAATATTTAACAGACACAGTCAGAAATATTAAAAAGTTGGAATGTAGTCAAGCACTCCGAAACATCACATGTGTATGTCCCATTCAACAAAACAATTTGATTGCACGTATTTGTCGTATTGGTTAATTCAACTTGGAGACCGTTCTTAACAAAGTGAATCTTGAACTGGAGCATTACAATCAGATATGTTGCAAGAACTCCAACAATCTATGTTCAAACAAAAACACTTCATGACAAATTCGAGAAAAAATATAATAAAAAACAATCACAACAATATTGCCCTTTCTAACCGTTCCAGCAAGTTTATATAGGTCAGTGTGAAGAACTCGCATCCTTTGAGCCCAACCTTTTCTGAGGTCACGTGGCGGTGGAGCACGTTAAATTGTAATGAAGCTGAATACAATTGACTCAGGTGCTCATCATCTCCGACTCGCTGCAATTCTGATTCCAGTTGAAGCGACACTTTGATCAGCATTGTTTTAAAAATTTCCACCCAATAAAAATAAAATTAAAGTCCATCTTATCAATGCAATACATAAATTACAAATGACTAATATTTTTTCACCAAACATTCTTGTTCCTTCTGCGGCCAAGAGGACAGTGAGTTGAAGCGAGCCAATGTAGGAAGCCTCACGAACAAATTTTATTATGCTCATTCCAGCTGAATCCAGATACTCAAAGATTGCATCCGCCGTGAAAGGAAAAAAGTCGATGAAAAGTACGAGTAGCAAAACACCCCAGATTTGGCTAATATCAACCATCTTGCGTACTCTCCTGCAATTTCCTGGAGAAATTTTGTCCTGTGTTCCACACATATCCCTTTCATAGATCCATAATGTTCAACTGGGCACCTTGCTGTGTGCACAAATCTCCCAGACGTGGAGTAAAACATGAATGCTCCAAGGATGCACAATGTAGACACGAATGATCTCAAGGTGAAAAATCCATGTTCTAGGAATAAACTGGGTATGTAGCTTACTTTCTGGAGCCACCAGCTGCTCAGTGTATACCTACTAGTGGTTGTATTTTTACTTATCCTAAAAGGAACTACAAGAAGTGTGAAGCTCATATTGAAAAATTTAATTAGGAAGCGACATTCGGGTCACCGAACATTTTCAAGGATTTCCATTTCCGGAAAAATAACAAGGGTAGTTTTTCTAGCAAAGGTTTTCCCCGTTTCAATTGATCTGGTTCACCTTTCCATTTTAAAATGTTCCCTGTTACAGAGTTGTTATTCTGTCGGTTTTCTGTTTTTTTGTATTAAGGGTGAAAAAGAAGATTCTTAAAACGCACTGACGCGGGCAGTTACAATAATCTACTGAATCAGAAAGTCGGTAATAATGCTACAAGGTTCACCTTCTATCTCGGAGGGTAATGTGAGACAAGAAAGCAGAGAACCTGTTTCTGAACTAGAAACCAACAAATTAAACTGCTTTTATTAAGACAAAAACGGACAAAAGGAGTTAGTCCTGTTAATGATTAATGTACAGTTGAATTTTACCAATGCTTGTACACGGTCATCTCATTGAAGTTTTTAAACTGTCAAAAATGCCGCACAATATTAAACTGTCTACCCCGAGTTAAAGCTCCGTTTTGAAACCTTAAATGTGTCTAATTCGCTGCAAGGTTGAACATATATTTTTGAATTAGCCGCGTTTCCTCGACCTTCATTTGGGGCAACAGGAGATACTTTAGGAGGAGATTTGCGCTCTTTCACGAAGTAAAAGTAAACGTATTCTGATATCATGCAAACGAGCGCCGTTGATAAGCCAACTGCTCCAACTAGAAAAAACAGGTGGTAACAAGTTACAAAAATAGATGCATTGGCATCAGCACACTTGATGGTAAAAAATAAGCAAATTCATGTTTCGATGAAGGTGTGAACCGCACCAACATGCGGCGACTTTGTAAGAAAATTTCTGAACATGCTTACTTCCTTAAATCAATGACACGAATGTTGGAAGAGCTTTTTGACAATATTTGCATTGACACAAAGCTTCCAGGCAGGCTATTCTTTTGAAAGCTGATTAAGTGCTGACTCTGCTTGTCGCCTCTTTCTCTTTATATTTTCCTGAAATTGTGCACCTGGTGCAAGAGGGTAGGGTATTATGAACTAGACTGGAATTAATACAATTCTATAGTGAACTCTAAAATCACGCTCCAACATAAAAATTCACAAGCTAGATTTTATGATGTTGAATTCAAAGCAACATGAAATTTATGAGCTTATAAGTTTCAAAATATCTTCAACTTTGTGCTACTAAAATGGCGGAAGGGAGGGAGGGAAGTAGAGCTGCACCGCTGCCACATTTGGAGATAATGTTCACGTTCTGATCAATCAAGCCCTTTAACCATGGGGACACGCAGACTACGAAATGTTCCATTTGCTGCCACAGTAAGGCATGATAGCAAGTATTACTCGATCATGTTGATGAATCGACTATTTGTCATTCCAACATCTTCCAATGTCATTCACAATGCATTCTAAAGTAAAAGAAAACGGTTACATTCACAGAATACCACAGA
>JAHZNF010002892.1:0-16469 GCA_027744215.1 Troglopedetes dispersus
AGCCAACCCATTGAAGCCAGCAATTCCTTCATTATTTCTCCTTTTTGAATATTACACAAGGAAAAAAAAGTTACAAGTTCTCCTTTTATTTCACTTCCTTTTAAAAAAAACCAATGCAATTTTCATTTTACTTTATCCCATAAAAAATACGTCTCTGCTCCACGAAAGCACGGTGGTGGTGCAGAGGGAGAAGTCAGGTTGTGTTTACTTGGCTGCACGCATTTCCTCTCCTTTCATTTTATTGGTTTGACATATAGTCGCATTGCATTACGCACGTAAGTCAAGCCTAATGCAATTTTACGAACCGAGTATTTTATTCAAACCTTTTTTGCTTTTTCACTCTCTTTCTCGAGTAATAAATATACATAACTTCCCCCGGCTTGATATATGGTCCATGTTTATAACTTTTTCCTCAATACAAAATACAATGGAGAAGCATTCTTCTTTTGTTGTTGTGTGCACATTATAGAGGCACAATAATGGATGGTTCTTGAAACTAATTAAAACCACAGTTTTATTGAACATCATCACATCATCATCAGCCTCACATTCACAAGAGTCAAGAAGAGAGACATGCATGCACGCCCAACTTCACTTAGACATGATGACGGTCGCTAGAGGCATTTAATTCATGTATTATAATAACCATGTACACTATACCTTCTCTCTCACACTCACATGCTCACAATTTTCAAACATTTCATTCCTTTATACTCAATTTTATACTACCCTTGCTTGCATTTAATCATCGGGAATGAAATATTAAATGCTTCATGAATAAGGAGCCTCATTACATAACCCATTAAGGGAAAGCCTTAAAACTCTCGTTACGAAAAAACAAAAAAAGTATAAATTTCCTTCACCACCACCACAAATACTATAGTAGTTTACAGCTAGCTCCGCCATTTCATTACAGCTTTCCCCCTTTTTTTCCACTTCTCTTCAGGCGAACCCTCTTCTTTTTTAGAAGCTATACTTCGTTGTAAAAAAATCCTATATACTTGGTATAATATTCATAATTTCATCAAGGTTATTTACGGCTCTTTACACTATTCGAAATATTTAGACATACCTCGAGCATCCTCACTGTTACTTTTAAAGTGTAATCTATTATGATGTGAATGCCTTCTTGAGTGGTGCATAATAACACATTTTCTAGCACGTGATTCACCGACTCTTATTCCAAAGATATTATTACATGGGTTATAGTAGGTAGCTAAATGCCAACTGCTCTAAAGTTTTTCTCATCTTCCGATCGGATGTCCTATTATTACACCACCACCACCACCACGATCAGAAGTACATATCTTTATTGTCTCGATAATGTGAATATTTTTTGTTTCAAATCATAGAAGAACTTGTGAGAGAGTGTTTAATGATATGTGAATTCATTAGCCGAGCTGAGTATTATGTACTCGCTGGATTTTAATTCCATCAAGTGCCCCATCCTTTCCCCATCCCACGAACAGTATTATTATTATGATTATAAGTAGAAAAAATCTTTCAGAAAAAAAAATAACTGAAGAGTTCTTGATCACGTTCCCCGTATTCTTGTGAATGTTAATAATATGCACCACCCCTCCTCAAATTTTTTTAGGTGGGTAGAGCTCGTAAGTCTTGTTTGATTTCAGTATATTCCAGAGGAAGTAACTCTTCCCTTCATGCAAATAATTCAAATGCAAACTGGCAGGCTGGCATGTCCTCGTCGGCAGAAAAAGCAATTCGAAAAATGGTGAATGAAATGCAATAATACGTCCTTGTTGTGTCGTGTTGAATAAAAAAGTCGACTTGTAAATTCTCTTGCGCGCTCTCTCCTCCAAACATATCATTTCATATTACATGTGCATAGTGCAGCATTTTTTTCTTCTCTGTGAGAAGAAGGAGTGGAAAATTGTTCCCACTTTTTCCATAAACCCATTTTTTTCTGTGTGTACGTTTGTGTGAATTATATGCAGTCGTCATGTATAAGATCAGAGAAGCATGAAAAAGCAATTTTCACTCGATTGTTGAACGCCACAGGGGTAGGGGCGGAATCGTTATAGATATTATTACGTACGCGATACACACTAACGTTCTCCATTTTCTGGAGAGAAGTAATACTACTCACTCTTTATTTTCTTCTGATAATGTGTCCTTATTGTTGTTATCGGTTTTCTCAATAGATACTAGAGAGATATAAAAAATCGGATTTGATTCATGCATTTTTTTCCAGACACAACTGGCATGAACCACTTGACCATGAGTAAACTGTGAACGAGTCAGTGGAGAGCAGAGGCATTAAATAAACTGGACAGTACGTGAACCAATAGAGAAAACACAAAAAAGCAGTCATATAAAACATGAAAATTGTCCATGTAATGGTCCAGCTATAACAACCAAAAAATAGAGAACAAGAAAATATCAAAATGCCCAGAGCAGCGTTAATGATGAGTGTATGTATTTTCACTGTGCGTTGTTGTATATGAACACATTCATGGAGAAATCATGCGAGCAGCTGGTCACACTGAGAAAACGGAAAGAGTCCATAAAAGTAATTGTATCTGGGAAGACTATTTTTTTGGTTCTGATAGGAAACTTTTTGCTCTTCTTTTAAGTGACTGTATTCCCTTCACTGGTCACAGTTTACGACGAGAGGTCGAGGAAAAGGGCAGCGATCTTGGTGGTGGCGAGTGAGAATGATGAGCGGAGAGGGCGAGAGATATCGTTCCATTATTACAAACTTTTTATTTTGTTTGGATACCTCCACCTATGTAAACCTCCTGATTTTTTTGGGGGGGAAAGACGTAAAAAAAAGAAAAAATAAAGTTGTAGATGCCACTTTTTTCTGATCTCTGTTCCTCCCACATTGACCACACACACAAGCAATTTTTTATGTATTAAAACTGATCATCATCATCATCTTTTCCTACGGTCATTGGGTTTTCCTTCATGCACTACAAGTGAAGTGTAAACACCAGTGGCTGCTGCTGCTGGTAGTTGTAAAAATCAAGTAAACCTCCACGTAATTGTGAGCACACACAACAAACAAAAAAAAATATGGTGGAGCGAAGAGGAAATATTCGACCTGCAGGTTACCCACACACACAAACAACGCGTGCAAGATTTTTCTTGTACTGTGTATATATTTTTTAGGAGAATGTTTCTATCAACATGCATACCCAAGTGTACCAGTACAGAAAAGGGTCATAAATAGGTATTACGTATGATCAAGAGGAGAGATAAGGAAATAAGCGAAGACACACTGCTTCTCTTCGCCAACTTTTTTTTTCCTTTGTGTGCTTACTGTTTCCTTACTTCCAATGGGCACGTCCCTATTAGAAGTGGCAGAGGGAGAAAGGGACGACGCACGGAGTCAAGTCCGGAGAAAAAAAGGAAGTGTCCAAGACATTGATTATAAATTGTGGCTTTCCTAAATGGCCACATTTACTCTGTTTCTTCCCTCCACTTCACAAACTATGGAGCAGCAAATTTTTTATGGTTTTCTTCTCGTACTTTTCCAAGTACATTTCATTCGTGTGTTTCTTCGCCACAGGATTTTTTGGGGGGAAAAAGTTACTTTAGTTCCTACTTTTTTTTCTTATAACTATTGCGTAAGAGAATCATTCTCTCGTGTGGTAGTTCGAGTGAACACCTCAAAAGCCACAAAAAGCGAGTCAGTTGCCTAACCCACCTACCTACTCACTTCAACAGACACCATTCCACCTTATTAATACAGGACAAGTCCGGACAACAAGAAAAAACTATATTCATGTTCACGACTCACTCAGACAAATACCGAAAAAAAAACATAATATGCATTACCACGTGAGGTCACCGTTATTTTCCCTCTTACATCCTTCCATATTAGCCGTACTTTTTTTTGGGTGAAAAAAAAAGTTTTTTAAAAGAGAAAAAAACTCTTGTAATAACAATGGTGCGCCGTTTGCAATGGTACATGGCACTGGTTGTAATCCTCAAGGTGCTATATATGTCCGCATTCAGGTAACGAAAAAAAAGTTGTACGTGGTGGAAGGCCATAAGAAGAAGCACAAACAAGTCGCCATAAATCCATTCATTGCATTAACCCCAAACATTACACGTAAGTAGAGCCATCATCAATAACACATAACCTCTCCCTTGAACATAAGCCTGTCGTTCCACTTTTACTGCCATCTTTTCTCTCTTTTTTCCTCTTCATCTCCGCCAAACCACCTCCGCTTTTCTCTCTTATATTTTTTTCTCTCTGTCATAATAATGTACTATATCACCACTTAGGTCTTTTTTTGTTTTATTTCTTTTGTCCGCTATGCCATTTCCAAAAAAAAATTGTTGTGGTACAAACTTGAGGAAAGCAGGCACACTACTACTACAAGTGTTATACAACTGGTCCCCTTATCATTATTAAATTCGAGAAGTTTTCTCCAGAAGACAAGAAGAAGAGGTCGGCATGCCAAGAAAAGAGGAGCAGAACGAGAATACTTGAGGAAAATATATAAAACGACAAAACAGCAGCAGGAATGCAGGAGAAAAGCATGTCATCGGAGAGAAAATACAACGTTAAGCGGAGCAAGGACAGGAGCAGCCAAGGAGAATGTGGAAGGGCATGAAAAATTGGAGGAAGATATCAGAAAGGAAACGTCTCCTGTTACATCATCATCTATATTCTGTTTTATGAAGTATAGTATGTACCATACACACACATGTGTGTATAAAATGTACTATAAATTTTCCGCGCTCAGTCACCAGCATCACCTCCTCGAGCCCCCTTTTAGCCAACAACAATTATTGGAGTAATAACACATTGAGCCCACACACAGTTTGCATCATTTCAAATGAATTCCAGGCCATTGAATAAATGACTTTATTATTCTTCCTTACACCACTCTTCCTCCTTCTTTCACTCGCTCCCGCTTCCTATTTAAATATATGAAACGCAAATCTACCAAATACCTACCAAATAAGGAAAAAAGGGTTATACAAAATGTGAAAAGGAGAGTGTGGTGTAGAAAGAGAAAATAAGTGAGTCACAAATAACCATGTACAATATATCACGATGGAATATAAAATGCAGCACATTGACTAAAGTGGAATGCAATTTAAACATATTATAAAAAAAAGTAGCGAGGACGATCACAAAGGCCACATAGGCCGCTCCGTTAAAAGTGTGAAGGGAAGCAGAAGAAAGAAAAGGAGCCAATGTATTGCATCAGTTCATTTGTAATCCGTTGGCATCATGCAGATCACTTTCATCGCGCGCTCACTCTCTAAAAAAAGAGGGCACACGAAAAAAACAGGAGTAGAGCATATTATACTCCTTCTTCTTCACTTCCTTTGACTTTTTTTTTCTTTTCTCGAAAGTCGAAAAAAAACGGAGAGGAAGACAAAAAAACCTTTTCTTTACCATAATAATAATAATAATAATAATAAAAGGAGTTCACAGTATGCATGCATGTCTGAATGACTGCCTGAACAAACACAATATACATATAATTATGCAGTATGTATGTCTCTTTAACCTAAAAATAATATTCCTTTTTTAGCAAAAAAAGCCAGAATCAAATAATACCCGAAAAAAATAAGATGGAAAGTTTTTTTTGGATGGTGCTAGTCAAATAAAATATAGTCTTATCGCATTTTCTGTTTTTCAGAATCTGAGAATAAAAAGACAAAAGAGAGACGTTGTGGCTCGTTTTTTTCCTACAAAAGTACACAGTCACACACACACACGTTATAATAATAATATCAAGTCCAATAATATGCTGATGTAAGCATGCATCATGAAACCCTTTCGGCTCTTTAAATGGGTTCTCGATTTTCATTTCTTCTTCTTCTACTTCTCATTCAGAAAAAAAACATTCAAGTCAAGAAACGAAAAGAATCTTGTTCTCATGATATCCATGACACATGGTGCTTATAGTTTGCAACACTGTTACACGCAGATATGGAGTCACTACACTTTTCTCTCTCTCTCTCTCCAGTTTTCTGGCTGACTGAAAGAGCAAACTTTCATGGTTCACAAAAAAAAGAATGCAAAAACAAAAGAGGATTGAGAAATCTCCGGTATTTGCCCGAAGACTTGAAATCTAATAATATTGCAAACGACACGACATGAAAACGACGACAAGACTAGGGAAAGGAGTGAACAAGAACATTTAATATCGTATCAGCATACATATAATACATACATATTATATGGACACACAGAAAAGATCCTGCAGTCTGCTACATTCCTTCCCATTAGTATTGCTTTATTATTATTCCATTCTTTTGTGCCTCCACCAACCAAATGGCTGGCTGTAATAATACTATTATAGAAACATTATTAGGTTGGATCACTACCATTTTTTTCCTCCTGAAACATGTACGCAATTTCAGTTAAGAGAGAAGAAGAGATATTACTCGGCTCTAATAGCGGAAGCATCCAGCATGTAAAAATGGTGAAAGTAGCTTTTCTCCTTCGGAGTAATAGTAGCAGCAAGGCAGAGCCACGAAATGAATATCGTTATCAACAACAACATGATCACGACAAGAACGATGATGATGAGACCATTTAGCTGGATGTGAGCAAAATGTTATAGTTGAGTGGATGATAACATGTTGGGAAAAAATATACGTGCAGTTAAATGCTCACACATGCATGGACAAACTGCCACTTGCACACACATGTACAATCTAGAGAAAAAAAACAAGCACGCCACCACACAAACAAGTTTATCCTACTTAAACTGCAATTCCGAGAAAGAAGGACAGAGCAAAAAAAGCTCATTCGCCTTTTTCACTTGGCCAGGAACAAATATAATGATCGTCATCATCAGCATCATCGTCATCAACAACAATCTATACTAGGAAAAGCAGGCTATTTTTTCTGAGGAAAACGGTCCTGGCGGCAGTGCTAAAACTGGACACGCAGAAAAAATGAGACAAACACAAAAGTACATGACATCGTAGTAGTAGAAGAGCGACAGATTCCATAGTATTTTTTCCTCTAAAAATGACTTTTTTGTGTACCTTTTCCTTTGTTTCCTCCCAGTTTTTTTTTACTTTTCCTCATTCTTTCTCTTTTGTTTGTGTTGAAAGCTATTTGAGTCTCTTTTTTTGGATACGCATTTATGTCACTAGAATATCCTTCTCCTCCTCCTCTTCCACTCTCGTTTTTTGTTTCAAGTGGGTAGCACAGAAGCAGGACGATTTCTCCGAAAAAAAAAAAAGAATATGTAAATAAGTTTGTCCTTGTTGTAATCATGATGGTGATTTACATATTCATATTGTTTGCGCCGCTCCCACTTTCCACTCCTGCACTCCTTTTAATATTTTCTCAACTTTTGCACACAACTTGGGAAGTTATAATAAATAGCGCCTTGCTTCCACATCAGCCAGCCGCTCAAATACGAGAAATTTTGTGGACATTAAGCGAGGAAGAAGAAAGGGAGAGTAATTACTCCGAGCTTGTTGTGACGCATCTACTCTTTTATTTATTTACAGACATGCAAGTTTCTTCCTTAGAAAAAAAACTTTTTTTTCTCTCGTGTCTTTATCCTTGTACTTTGTTTTATGTGTGTGGAGACCGTGCGGACCTCATAAAGTACATTGTCAACGAAGAGGAGTCGCGCATTCTTCCTCCTTTTTCCAGAAAAAAAACTTTTTCCTTTTCTACAACCAACAACACAATACATTTAATGGAAATGCAGTCAGTGGCGACTTTCACTCACTCAGCTGTGCGTTCTCCTTTCTCTTCCAGAGACTTTACAATATTGATGATGACGGTGCAGTGGTAATAGCCAGTAAGTCTGCTGAGCCTTTCTCCATAATCAGAGTAGATATAGGAGTCGCTTCTTTTTTCTCCCAACTTTCACTATAAAAAGTGTACATATCTTGCGTGTAGCAAACATTTTTATATCTTCATCGTTTCCACTATACACTCTTGTTATAAATAAATGGTGAAGCTTTTTCCTCCTTTTTCTCATGTATCGATCCAACCAACAAAACCACTACTGCATCTAACAAGTTACCAGACTTTATGTACACTTACAATATATACATCCCACCACTACCACCACAAATATAGCTATGAGGATTCCAAACTAACTTTTTTTTCTTCTATACTCCACATAAATGGGTAATGTAATAGGAAAGGCATGCGGAATACGGAGTGTCAGCAGTGTGTGGCCCCCTTTTCATGCTGCTCTTCTCTCATAAGCTGCGCTCCCAGTTGAAACATTGAAAATTCCTGTGAGCTCTCGTGAAAAAAAACGCATGCAGAAAGGGAAACCGAAAATTGGAGGAATGTACGACGCAAACTGTGTGAGAGTCATCATCATCATCATCGTCTTATCGCCAGCCTCTCCTCATCATAACTTAAGCCGACTGTTTTCCATTTTTTTGGAAACAGAAAAAAAAGTGTATGAATGTTTATGTTCATATCTACGATAGGTTCATTCCTTACAACTTTGGTTTTCGCAGCAAACTACAAAATCATAGTTTTATGTAAAGTGTGTACACACTCCACACATAACATATCTACTACACACTTGAAACATTATTTTCCTCAACCTTCCCATTTAGTGCAGCAGCCTTCTTGTTTTTTGGAGCTCTATAAATGGAAATATTATATTCACTAACCCAACAAAATAGAAATGTGCTGAGGAAGGGGAAAAGTGGAAAGTGGATGCACACCATCTTACTTCGTAAACATCTACTCTTATCATCAACTTTGGGGAAAGATAGTCAATCCGCAGTTTGGAAAATGCCCTCCTGTCTGCGACAGCATTTTGTATAAATTTACTGGCGAAGGAGGAGGATGCACAGAAAAGGGACTCCGGTGTCTCCCAGTTCACCTAAGTTTATTCCATGCCAATACACAACAAGCGGACATGATGGCAATGGCCATGATGTGCAAAGACATTGAATCCAATGGAACGTGCCGAGTTGGAGGGTGAGTGTTGGAAACCACTGACTCGCTTCATTCAGACCAGCCAAGGGAAAACGAGCTCCTTATATCACTACAAAATATACAATATTATCCTTTTCTTATATATTTTTGGACACACGCACACTATTTATGGAGACTGGGAAGCAAGAGCTCGGACGATAATAGGATACAATAGATGCAAACGGAAAAAAAGGATGCATGTCCGTGGATGTTTTTTTTTTGTTGAGAGAAGAGATATAATGGAGGATGACAGGACAAGGCCCGTGGCTGTCGGAAGAGCTCATCCGCAGACAACACACTGGAATACAACAACCACTGTCGAAAGTTCAACCATATGGATGACTCGAAGAAGAAAACTCAGTTCTGGGATGGCAGACTACATTATAATCTCTTGTGCTCCTCGTACCTTCCACCGTGGCCATATATTAGAAAATGGACAGGACATAAAAGAGATAGACACTTCTCGCTCGCTGGGCCATGAGCATTGATGGCATTCACGGAAGCAGTCATATCTGCTTGTCCACATTCATCTAGCTCCACATATGTACCCATTAAGAGCACACATATTGCAGTGCTGGCTGTACCGTGATGATTCCGCGGATGATAAAAACTCTGAAAGAAAAAAAATGGATCATTTTCTTCCTTCACTCCTTTCCCTTCGAAACCACTGCAGCAATGGTGATGTGGAAGCGGCCGTTATTGAATCCAAAAAAAATCTAGCAATTCGAACTGGATCCATTTTCTCTCTCTCTCTCTCTCTCTCTCTCTCTGACTACTATGACGCGGCTCAAGGAACACACGGCAACCGGATTTTCTCTCCCCTTCAGCGAGGGCAGCGGGTAGAAAAAGATGCTGACATGACATAGCAGCCTCTCACGCTCCCATATATAACTATTATTGCAATGTGCACTTCTCACACTGACTCACCGTCGTCGGCAGGACCATTACCGTTCACCACTACTGTGCTACCAGCGGCACCGTATTCTGCCTCCGGTAAAAACAAGTTTTGGAAGAAAAAAAAACCAATATCATCATCCTTATTCTAACGTACATCCAATAAACCTACTTACATCGCGATAAATGGAGAAAAGTACAGATATATAGTGGAACAAAAAAGAAAGAAAGAAGCAGGGTATCGCTAACTCGCACTTTTTTCCTATCATCTCGTGACGGGATGTTATTATTATTACCATTATGAAGGACGACTCTTCTTTCCAATATTATGTGCTTCTATTCTCTATATTTTTCCACAGAGAGTTTTCCTATAATTTCTACGGACGACGGTGTGTGGTTGGAAATGCACACAGAAGATAGATATCAGATGTACACACAGAGCAGAACTGCATAGTCTCCAGTGTCCGTAATAATACTGGTAATAATAATAATTTTTTTTTCTATCCAGCATAGTTTCGTTGCAGCGAGCATCGCAATCGTTTGGAGCGAAAAAAAGGGGATCTCTTGACTGATTCAGCATCTCACACACAATAAATCCCATCTGGAATAATTCCACTTAGACGTACATATTACAGAGAACTATGGTGGCACACGGTCCTCTCTTCGCGTCGTTCCATTATTCATTCATGGTAGATCAGAGGCTGGGTAATGATCTCCTTCCTCTTCCACTTGGCTCTTTTTTTTCTTTCTTCGTTGCTGCCTAAACCCCCAAAAAACCCTCTCACTCTCGAACTGAATGTAACGTAGAAGTGTATAATACTTTTTTTTGTGAGGGTTGCTACTACTACAATTTTTTTTTCTGGAAATGTGCTACAACTGTGCCGTGACTACTTTTTGCTTTACATGTGGTCGTTTCTCATCCTCACACTAGTAAAAAAATGTTTTATATAAAAATCGTGTGCACACGAGCCACTCAGTTCCGAGAAGCTGCTCGATGTGAGTGAGAGAAAAAAGAAGATTCGGGAAATCATCTCTGAGGACTGAACAAAGCTTGAAAAATATATAAGAGATGCTCTTGTACACACGCACAAAGTCATGTGGACATTGCTCCAAAATAAAATGTAATTCCGCTAGTTACGGAGAAATACAAGGATCACTCATCCAACGACAGAGTGGAGTGCAGTGGTGTCCTTGTGAAGGAGAAAAAAAGGGAATGCACAGGAGGATACATAAAATATCATGATGATTTTGTCCTCATCGTTCTCCACTCTTCCTTCTCTTTCTTGTCTTCAAGGTTGCTTTTCCTTAAAAATGTAAACGAACTGCAGAGTGATGTGAGGAAGAGAAGAAGCCAGTGGGATCTTAAGAGATTCGTTAAGAAAGAAAAGGGTGGCTGCACAATTTTTTTTACCTTTTCAAAATGTATAAAAGGGTTTCCCTATAAAATTTTCTGTAGTGGATATATATCATGATTTACGCATCCATTTTCCCCACATTTTTTGGAGCAACAAAGGCAACTCTTCATTCATTCATTCATTCGAGCACGGCTGATATCAAGCAATTTAAAGTGGAAGAGAATAAATCCTCCCGGCAATAATAACTAATGAATGAGACAGTTTTCAGGACTCCTTTCGCTTAAGCCCATTCATTCAAAAAAAATATAGGATACGTAAGTAAGAGGAATCATGCTGATGACGACAACATCAGAGAAGGGAAAAAAGGAGGGACAGCTTAGCTCGAAAGAGCCAAGTAACAATCGCATATATTTTTTTCTCTCTCTTATTTTTCCTCTCATTCATTTTCCCTTTTCTGTACACGCATGCAAAAGAAGACGACAATAGAGCGGAGTGAAAAAAAAGCTTTTCTCTCTGGCGCGCTCTGTTTGTACATTCACGTTTTGTGGGAATGATGCCATCATTCACGAGCTTGAAGAAAGTTCAGAGTTAAAATCTTTTCACATTTACCACTCTGGCAAGACTTGTGTACGAACGAATGAGTGCAAGTCACAATAATAAAAAGGAGTTTAGTTTTTGGTTACTCTTGTTTGGTCTCTGTCACCCGCGACTCTCTCAACATTATGGAAAACGAGGAGGAGAGAGAGAGGAGCGACGGATGATATGTTTCCCAGTTCTAAAAATATCCTTTACGTTTTCACTCCAAAAAAACTTAGATATTATAATGGCAAAATACACAATAAAGAAAGGAACTAGAAAAGGGATGCAAAACCAAGCTGCACATATGTGTACATGGTTTGGGGTACGTCGAGCAACACTTTTTTTCACTGTCTTCTCGCTCAACCCACCCACCGTTTTTAATGTATTCAATTCTCTGTAAAAATAAATTGCCTCACTCAATTTCTTCAAATTCATTCTCAACAGACAAATAGATTTCTTTTCGGAGACGAAGGAAAAGGAAAACGAGCGAGATGTGCCATATGAACGCGTGCATGCGGTGGTGGTGGTGGTGGTGGAGACCGAGAAAAAGAAGGCGCAATATGTAGTAATGTCATGAGGAAAAAGTGGAGAAGGGGAATCTTATTACAACAATGAAGGAAAAAAACGAGTCCATATATGCTCTAGAAATTGGGATTCAACCATACAGACAATTCCGTTCTTATTTTTATCGTTGTGTTTTTCTTCTTCAAATATTAGGCATGTCTAAAATATACATATACATAGATCTGAGCAGGTTATAAAAACGTCTTTTTTTAGAGGTATGTTTCAAAGATTATCGATGCTCCTTCCTCGAAGGCATTCTGGAGCAAAAGGAGAAAAAAAGTCTTTCCAAAATTGTTTACCCTTTCGCAAGTTTTTTTCTCTCTCTCTCTCTCGGTCTATTTTTATTTCAAACAAAAAAATCCGAATAGCATCAACAGCGACCAAATTTGAGGAAAATGAAAGTCCATTCTAAGGACTCTTGCACACACACGAAATATTTTTTTTTCAACATAGGTAACAATCCATACATTCTCCGCATACTTTGTGTCGAGCTCAGTCAATAAGTCGCTGTGTGTACACATGCTCCATAGAAGGCATTGTGAGAGCACAAAAGGATTTTTTTCACTTATTTCAAGACAGACCACCCTCCACGAAGTTGAAAGCATGTTGTCTCTTCAACGAGAAAAAAAAGAAAGTTAAAGTCTAACAACAAAATGATCCAATAGTTGGCCATTCTATTTTTCTGAGCAAACACACGAGCAATATTCTACGCTCCGCGAGAGAATTCCATCAACCGAATATGAGGAGAAAAGAAGGAGGTGAAGTCGTGTATGCTCAAAAATCTTTGAACAACCTTCCTTGGTCCAGTTGTTTCACTCTGGCGAGGACACGAATTAAAAAGAAGCAAGTTTCTAGCAAGTCACTCTGAGCCATATTACTTACCCACTCTCAACTTTATGGTCCCCTTAAGTTTTCATATTAGGTTTTATTCATGACTGTGCAGCAGAGTATAGTACAGGAATGTGGAACGTTAATTTTACCTGGAAACTTTGTTATTATTATTAAAATATGTATAAAAAAGACATGTAAAACTGGTGCACCATTTCTGCCTCCATTCCAGACGGAATCGTAACTGAAAAAATGGAGAGAAATGAATGACCACCTTTTGAAGTCATTTCCAACGAACGACTTTCCTTTTCCTTCACAGAAGGTTCAGATTGTAGATATATATAACTAGTAACTAGATACTTATTTCATTTTTTGTTTGGACAGTTCCACGAAGGAAAGAGAAAAATGAAAACGACTGACGAAAACATATCTTGATGCACTTTGAATTTCAAATTGGGCGCCTTCCCTCCACCAGCCAAATGCCAAAGCCGAGTTTTCGAAACGAAAAAAAGGGAGAAAGTTATTTTTCTTGGCTCTTCTCTCTCGACACCGGCTCACGCTCGCTCCCTCTCTCTCTCCTTCAGTTACACATGACTGTGTCGCTTGCAACTTTCTTTATGTTGGACTTTCATATTTAAATTTTTTTTTTCACTTGGGATCCACTTCCGTACAAAAGGCTGCGTAAGTTTTGGCTCAAGGCGAAACGAGAGTGTATACATGTAAACACACCATATGTATTGGTGCATATATGACTACTATTCGAATTGATTATGTCTTATATGAAAATACCCGCCCACATTGCCAACACATTTATTAGCCCGTTTCCTTGTGCGTTTTTTTTTGCGTCTCAAAAATATTCCCTTCTAGTATCTGCACAGCACCAGGTTATATTTTAGATGCACACGGTAGTCAAGTCGAAAAAAAAGGAGGTTATGAAAAGCAGCAATGTTAGGAAACAATCTTATTCACCAGCAGGCTTCGCACCGTCTCCTCGGGATTTTCTCTTGCTTCACCTTCTTCATACGAGCGCTACTGAAGGAACACGAAAAAAATGGAGTAAAACTATTTTTACCTTCTTCTCCCTGTCCTCATCAGAGATGCACATCATTACCACCTTTTTCTCTCGGAGCGAAACGAAACACCACCTTATCTACATACATATACATGCAATCTTTGGTTGGAGAAAATGGAGCATGTCTCAGCAGAAACTAAATTTCGGAAATACAAGAGAAAAACATTGTACGATTTAGTCGTGCGAGCCTGGACACGCTCATTGCTTTGCTACACATTCAAGGAAGTCTATACCTCCAGCATTCCTTTTCCTCTTCGATTCCTTTCATTTTCTCCCACGACTGACAATAAAATATATCACTTTCTCTAAATAAAAATTGCCCTTGAGCATACTTTTTTCACCTGAGCTGTATAACCAAGTAAGTGATGCTTGGGAGTAGTAGAGTTTTAAAATACTATATAACATTCCTGGTTCAACCAAATGAAAACGTGTGACTTCGTGCACACTCCGTGGACACATTTTTTTTTCATATTGGACTTTGAAGGAAGTAAGAAAAAAATTCACTCTCTTTCCATGTTTGCTTTTTTTCCAAGTGTAATGTTTGTTTTATATGGGCAATAGAGTGAAATGGTGGTCCTGGTATTTTTTAAAGCACGTCATACAATTTATTTACTGGGACGTTATATCGTCCTATGAATCAGCCAAGGTTTTCAGTAAAAAAAGTGGAGCAGCTTGAGAGGAGCTTCGTCTTTATTTCCTCCAGCTTCACGTACCATTTTCCTTCCTCTGCCTGCCACATAATATCCGCTACTGTCCTCATGTGTTTTCTTTACGTAGATATTATAGCATGTCTTCCCAGTTTTTTTTTCTATCAAGGCGACATGTGTATTCGTGTTTTTTAATACGGGATACATGACTCTAGTAAATAAAGGGGACAAATAGAAGGCCAAGCCGAGCAGTAGCAGCAGCAGTGCTCACTCACTCCGTCAGACACTCTGTCGTGAGTGGAAACGTTTGTCAGGATATCCTTGACTCAAGTCAGGTAGTAAATTCCATCACACGAGAATATACACATGGATGTACACATAACACAGAACGGCAGACAATAGCAGAAAAAAAAGTTTTTTTGCTTGAATGAATGAGGCGAAAAGAAGGAAGTTTAACCAAGTAAAAGTCTTATGGTTATGCATAGCCGGTTCTCCCAACCATTTCTCAACTGTCCTGTCTTTTCGATCAACGAAGACCGAGATGACGACACAAGGAATGGATTCCATTGTCGAGTTGAGTTTCACTTTTTTTTCCTCCTGCTGCTGTAGTGCATAGATATGCTGGACGGAGTATAAATGGTTATTCACAAATACATACAATCAACCACATGTTCATTCAATTCTGTATTATCCCGCGTCACAAAATCTAATGTAGTGGTGCTATTATGGAGAAGCTGGCTTCAGAGAAAATAGAGCCCATCTCTTTTTTTCATACTATGTTCCAACACAAAAAAATTGTATTCACATGGGCTTGTCCTTGCTGCTCAGTGCAGAGAAGAAAAACTTTTATTACATTTAACTCACGTAAACTTCCTCTGACAAACTCACGTTCTTCCTTTTTCTGACCGATACTTTTTTTCCTAATACCTGCATCGCCTCATCCTTCTGTGTGCTTCTGTGAAGGATAAAAATGGGCAGAATGTGCGGAGGACGTTTTTTTGCAAACTTCTTGACGAAGAAGTGCTGAGTTTTTTTTCTACTTCGATATAAGCTAAAATTCCTTCAACAAAAAAGTTTTTCAACATGATGACGGTGATCATACAAACAAAATTATGTAGAAGAAAAAAAAACGATTCGACATAGTTTCCAGTTTGAGTATAAAACTAAAATATAAATTATACACAACACTGTAAAGACATATGGAAGGGGATGATAGGCACATATGAGATTCCTTCGCCATTTACATTCCTCGCATCTGTGAATTCCACAAATGTACAGGATCTCGAGGTATACCTCATTCTTCCAAGTGCACGTTGAAGTGGCACATTACCCGGAGAAAAAAAACTTTTTTTCTGTATATAGGACAGGAAAATAGCTTATTTCTTCCTTCCCTTCCTCTGTCTGTTCAAGTTACCGTGTAATGCCAAGAATGTTCCCTGTGTCAATGGGATCCAATTTATTTGACTAATTTAATCCGATCGGATCGACTGAACGGTGTTACCATTCTTTTCAGAAAAAAAAAGTTGACTAAACCCAGTATAAATGGGGCCCTTTTTGCCCTCATCTTCTCAAGTGGCGTACACAATATATATTCCTGTTCATCCGCTTCCATCTCGCGCACA